>QEOQ01000519.1:1064602-1111728 GCA_010279815.1 Brachionus plicatilis
TGACCAAAAAAATCATATACTCTAATGAACGACCAGTTTTTTTTAATAATTTATATTCATTTTTATTGATATATTGAAAGGTTTTGGCAACTGAAAGTCATGATTTATTAAATTTTGAAATTACAAATTAAAAAAATAGAATAAAGTGTTTTTTAATTAAATTTTTAAGTAAAAAAAAATTTAATAAAAAAATTAAAAAGACCTTTAAATAATTAATGAGAGATAGATGGAAAGAAATATATCTTGTTTAAATCTTTTGAAATGAATTTTCAATATTTTTTATTAGTTTACTTAATTTTTTTTTTCAATTAAAAATAATAAAAAGTATTAAAAAAAATTTTTGCTGAAGATTTAGAAGTTTCTCTTGTTCTTAAAAAAATTTTAGATCAAGATTTTGTTCAAAATTTCAATATTAAGAAGATTAAATAATATATGTACATTATAAAACTTGCCCACTCCGAATGGTACCATTCAAAGCTCTCCTTTCAAATTATTGTCCTTATTTAATCAACCATTAAATTAAAGCTTAAATACTTAATTCTCTCGTAACCTCAATTTAATCGTATTTTAATTTAATTAACCTTTTTGATTTTGTTAAAAAGAAGTTAAAAAAAAGATTTAAAAAAAGGAAAAACAGCATAAATAAAATAAATAAAGACGGAACAACCTTGGGAGTACATCTCTTATAAAGTCATTAGTGTAGTATACTTATTAAAAAAATAGCAAATTAGAGAACTGAAGAAATATTCTAATTTTAAAAAAATAATAGTAGCTAATCAATATCAAATTCCCAAGCACTCTAGAAAGCTTAAAATTTTAACTGATAAAAGAAAAAAATGTAAGCAGTTGACACCTAAGTTGAAAAATTTTTTTTAAATCGTGAAATCAAAATAAAGATTTTGTTAACAAGGAGGGAAAAAATCCACTTTCAAGAAGACATTTTTGAAAACAAGAAAATTTAGTTCAACAAAAAAAATTAAAAATTTTTAAAAGCTTTTATTGCAATCTATTTTATTTTATTTTTGAATATTTCTTTTGTTCTAGTCAATTTTTTATTTTTTAAATAAATAAACTGACCGAATCTAAGGTAATTTTTTTGGGAACAATTTCCTTACCTTCACTAATATATTTCCATATCTTCACTAATATATTTCCATCGTCACTAATAAAATAAAGCTCCACTAATAATATATAGCTCCACTATATAATTTGGGGATCATCTAATCAATTTTAAATATAAATCGATGGTTTATAGTAATAATCAATTTTTTATTTTTAAACGACAAACAAACAAAAAATAAGAAACAAATAATGAGAAATTATAAGAAATAATTAGAAAAATAAGCGACCAACAAACTTTTACATCCTAACAAGAGCCTTGATAGCTTTTTTAGGAGCACCACGCTTTCGTTTTTCTCCCATAGGCAAGTTCTTGATCTCGAGAGGAATGGCGAATAGCTTGAAATAACTAGCAACGCCGATGATGCGCTTGCAAATGTTCTGTCATAGCTGGAACAACTACACTTGCTGTGGCGGAAGTCTTGATTGTTGAGTGTGACGACTCGGCACATGTTGATTCCACGGATGAAAACATCGAAGCTCTTCCAACTTGTCTTCTTCAGCGCGCTCTCATAGGTTGTAATATCGGCTGGTTGAAGCTCGTTCTTCTTTGAGAGACCACTGGCAATATAGTGCTTGTTACCTTTGCTGATGATGTTCTTGGCGAGCAGGAGCCACTTCTAGGCACTGTCTAAAAGCGGTGTTGTATCAGCAGTTGGAGTTTGGGGTTGTCTTGATGGGCTATCGATGGGTCACGATCCGCACTCCAGGTATGAAAAATCTCATCAGTTGACACTTGCGGAGTTAATCAAGTAAAAAAAATCAAAGCTTACATTTCACGAAGACCATTAAAAGCAACTAAAAGACCGGAGTTTTTTTCCTCGTAATTCTCAGAATTGGTTAGTGATGACGAATTTATTTAGATGAGGTTTAATTAATTAGAGTAGACTTCGAAATATATAAGGTTTCATTTAATTTAATAGTGTAGATTTATATAATTATACTCAAAAGGAAATTTATTAGATGAAGAAAAGACATTAATTAGATGACGAATAGATATTAATTAGATGACGAATTGGAAATATATTAGTGAAGGTAGAAAATGATAGCCAATTTTTTTTAATACTTCAGGGTCCTCTCTTATTTAAAGTGAATTTAAAAAGTAATTTCAATTCAGTGGTTCATTCAAGTTTTCTAAACAGTATTTTTTCGATTCAAAAATTCCATTTGAGAGTTTTTCCTATCTTCAAGATTGATTTCTCTAAGTTTCTCGTCAATTACTTCTTAATTTAATAACTTACACGATCCTAATATGTCTTTTAGTTCTTTAATAAATTTATTGGGTTGAGTAACTTTTTTTTCATTGTTTTTGAATAGTTAAGACTAGTGTTGGGATCCGTACAAGCTGACACTTAACCGGCCTAAATTTTCAGAAACCGTGACCGTGTCCGCATTAGCCGGACAACCTTTAAGCGGGTGGTCATTTGTCCGGTCAGCCATGCGGTCAAATTTCTGGACCGGCAAAAAATACGGTCAATTTTTTGGCGGGCGGTCACTTAAAATTTCATAAAATTTGAAAAAAAAAATTCTTAAAAAAACCATTTGAAAAAATTTAGAAAAATTTTTCAAGATAGCTTTCAAGATAGCTTTCAAAAAAGGCAAATTCAAGTTTCAGATCAAATTTTAAAATCAAAACGATCATTTAAAATTTTTAAATTTAATTAGTCTAATGATTTTGATAATATTTAAAGAAAAGGCAGTTTTTAAAAAGAAATTACTTTGGTCCCAGTAGAATCGTCCAATGCAGCTAAATTAGCTGCAAAAAAAAGCATTAAGCAAACAGTCAAAACCGATAGAATGTAGCGTTTGTGGTGAATTTATGAAAAATGAAAAGGGTGCTAAATTGCACATGTCAAAAAAACACAAAGAATAATTTAGATTTTGTTTTATTTTATTTTGAAAATTGAGACTTAAATTTTTTTTTAAATTGGTAATAAAGTTTAATATATTTTAAAAAATTTATTGATCACCAAAAAAATTTATTTTTATTTTTTAGAGGCTTTTTTGATCACGAAATATGTGATCATTGATCACTGATCATATATTCTGCACATGATACCTATGATCACATTTTTTGTTGAACACTTGATCACATTCTGGACATGACCCAAAAAATCAATAATTTAAATAATTCAGGTTAAGTTAATTCGAAAATTCAAATTTTTAACTTTTATATCCATTCATTCAAATTTAAATAATTTTATTTTTCCACTCAAATAAATGATAAATTTAAAAAAATATATTTTTTCTCTATTATTAAAAAAATTTTTCAATTAATATTTTCATCTTTTGATCTTGATCTTGATCTCAAACTTTATTTTGACTCAAAAAGGCATATTTGAGCTGATAAAATTTGGCAATGAAGCAATATCAAATAAAAATACTTTATTACTACTTTTT
Organism: Brachionus plicatilis; assembly: GCA_010279815.1. Lineage (NCBI taxonomy): Eukaryota > Metazoa > Rotifera > Eurotatoria > Ploima > Brachionidae > Brachionus > Brachionus plicatilis. Next base: position 1,068,122 of record QEOQ01000519.1, read on the forward strand.
TTTTTTACTTTTTATACTTATTGTAATTTTTTAAAATTTAGTTTTTGAAATTTTATTAACCGTGTAAAATCTAAAACCTAGGGATGTACCTTATTTGAAGGTAGACCCGAAACAGTTGTCGGTTGAGCGGCCTTTTATTATTAACTAAATAAATTTGAAATAAATATGGACATAATATCTTCAAAATTAAGTCTTAAACACACAAAATCTTTTCTAAAATAAATGTATCTTTTTATTCGAATAAATTTTTTGGCTAAATTTGCGTAGGTTTCGAATAAAAACCAGCACTTTTCATTTGATTTTTCATTGATTATATTTGCTCTTGGATAAATTGTTGAATCAAATTACATCAGCTCGACAGTTCTCTTTAAGAGACCGTCAAAGTATTTACTCAAACGGTATAAATATTAGATGAGACAAAATCGATCAAGTAAATTTACAATGAAAGCATTAACTTTGAAAATTTTATTTGTTTGTGTCTGTAGCGTTTTTTTAAAGCAACTTAACTTTGATAAATGGGACGAGTTCAAAAGACGATTTGGCAGGAAATTTCACCTCAATACTGAACTGAAACATATGCAAAATTTTTTCCAAAAATTGGAGAAAATTGATGTCCACAATAAAGAATATGCGCTTGGCAAGACCAAATATTTATCAGACATAAATAAACTAACTGATTTGGTATGAAAAATGTAAGACTTTATTTAATTTTTATTTTTCACTCTTGAAGGATCAAGATCAATTGAAACGAAAAACAGGCTTTATTCCATCTGAGCCTTCTAGAGTCAAGCGAGGTGTTGGAACTAAACGCTACGCATATGGTCCAAATCGGCCTATTTTCCGAATATACTTTGCCGATCAACATATCACTTTACCAGAGAGTGTTGGTAAGCTGGAGATGTAAATGAATGTTAAAATTCATTTTTTATTTTAAAAGATTGGACAAAATCGGGATGGTCTGAGCCAGTCTCCGATCAATTAGATTGTGGTTCATGTTGGGCTTTTTCGTCTGCTACCATGATCTCAGCTCAGTTATGGATCAAAAAAAGAAAAAATGTGCCAATTTCTCCACAAGACTTCATTGATTGCTCCACATATTTATCAACTAAAGGATGTGACGGAGGCAGCCCTGCAAACGCGCTGGAATTCACAATTTTGAATGGCAGTTCAACATCAGATGTTTACCAATACCGAAATCAGCAAGTTTGTCTTTGACAGGATAAAAAATTTTTTTTTTTTTTTTGAAAATAATTTAAAGGAATCTTGTAGGGTGTTTGTAAGGGAACAGAATCCTCTGTACAAAATAACTTCTTTTTATAAACTGGATGAAAATCATGATGCTCTAAAGCAAGCTGTGGCTTTGCTTGGACCAGTTTCGGTCTCAATTAATTCTGAAGATGGGTTTCAAAGTTATAAAAGTGGCATTTATGATGGAATTGATGCAGGTAGATTGGAATGCAGCATTAACGATATTAATCACGCAGTTACTGTTGTCGGATATGGAACTGACAAGACAACAAACACTGACTATTGGCTGATAAAGTAAATTTTTGAATATTATTGAAATTTTAAATTATACTTTTAAAATCCGAGGAATACCTGGGGATCGGACTGGGGAGAAAGTGGCTATGTGAGAATGCTTAGAACTAAGGATAATTTATGCGGTATTTACAAATACATGTTTGTTCCAGTAATTGAATAAACTTAAAAATATTTTTGCACTCGAATTTAGTAGATAAATAAAAAGTTTATTTTATTTTTAAAAAAAAAACTTTGTAATTGTGCAATAAAATAATTTATGGAATACTTTTTTTAATGATTATTTAAGGCATTGTGAATTTTCATCCAAATATTATCTTATTTTCCCTTAATTTAGACAAAAATTTTTAAACTTTGATGATGAAACAAAATGAAACAAGATATGTCTCACTAAATTCAAAATATAAAAGTTAGTTTTTATTAACACAGGAAATATTAATGATCAAATAAAATATCAATTTTTGAGATTTCTTTTTTTTGTCTCTATGATCTATTCTAATTTGAAATTTTTCATGCAATTTTTTAAATTTATTTATTTACAGTAGTGATTTGATAAAAGGATCCATGGTAAAATTACAAATTTACCATGGATCCTTTTATCAAATATCACTACTGTAAATGTTAAAGTTCTGTCATCGCTTCTTAAATAAATTTGAATTATGAGTTTTGAATTGTAAAGAAATACAACTTGCATGTTTAGACTGGTTTAAGTAATTAAAAATTAAGAATAAAAACAAATTTAACTTTCCATTCTAAACTAACATACAATTTAATCAAAAAAAATCAATTAATTGGTAAATATTTCTTTAAGTTTTTTCTTTAAACTGGATTTTTAAATTAAACATTGTTTGTTTTACCTTTTAAAACTTACAGAAAAATCTGTAGTACAAAATCCATTTTTTTACTAAGAATTAAAATTTTGTTTTGGAATTTTTGTATGAAAATTAATAGTCCAATATTATAAAAAAAAAAACTACTTGTTAATTATCGTCAGTAAAATTACGTGGCTATAAAATGTTAATTATAAAATTTGAATAAAAACTAGTTATGAATGACTTAATTTTTTAAAGTACTTAAGAATTGCGTAATTCACTCTTATAAAATACTAGTTAAATATTTCTGATGCTAATTATTGCTATGAGTTATTATCAGAAAATGTCACAAGAGATTTCAGAGACACCCGGAAATGTACAGTTACAAGTTAAGAATGTTTTATGTGGCAAAACATGTTATTCTTTAACTTAATTTAATTTTTTGCTAAGCACGCTAATTTTTTATTAATTTTGGAAGAAATTTAAAAAGAAGGTTTCAATTTTATAATTCTTTTAAAAGATTTTAATTTTAATCTTAACTTTAACTCTAAGGTTGTGAAGAATGTTTATTCCCCTTCTATTTAGCCTAAAAAATAAAAGAGTTTAAATCATTATGGAAATAATTAATAAAAAATTTAATTGTGGGAGACAAAATTTTAAAACAATTAAAAAATTATGATTAGAATTAAAATATATGAAAAAATAATAAGTTTTGAATTTTTTTATTCAGAAAAAAATTAAATTATTTGTCTAAATTTCTTTTTCAATGTAAATATTGAAACATGGTTTTTAAGCAATTCACAAAATTGTCACATACTTTTTAGGTGAATTTATTAATAACAAACAAAAAAATTTGTGCTTAAAAAATTTTTAGAAATAAATTAAATATGATAAAGAAATAAAAAAAATATATAAAAAATATAAAATATCAAGATTTAAAAAATTTATTAAATATATTTTCAAGTCCAAGTCATACTTTGACTTGTTAAGACTTTTTTTCCTGAATTTTATACAAGTCTGATAGAATCTCATATAATTTCTTGAAATTAAATTTTAGGTCAAGTTCAATGCATAAGAAGGTTGGGAATGGTACAATTGGTACCAACTTAAGAATATTTTACACTTTTCAATAAAAATAAAATTAAAAAACAATTATTTTTTTCTTGCTTTAAAAATATTTTTGTCCTCCTTTTCAGAAAATGTTTAATATAATTCAGTTAACTATATTTGACGTTAATTGATTTTTAACATTATAGAAATTTTAGTGTTGCTCTTTGGACTAAAATGTTGGTGAATAATAGCCAGAGACGACACACAAAAATGCGTTTTTTTCGGTCATAAAAATGCGCTAAAAAATTCGAAATTAAATTTTATATTAGGTTTTTTAGAAATTATAATTATTTAAGTAATATCATTAAATTTAAGATAAAAATTATTTTAAAATAAAAAAAATATGAATTTAAAATTTAGATAATTTCGATATTTTTAAATGTCTACCTCTTCTCCATAAACAAAATTCTACTCCCCACAATATTAAAACACTTCCCCACATATCATAACTTTGGCAAAACTTAATTTTTTTTAATCTGTTAAAAGATTTAGAAAATTTAGTTGGTGAGCTTTATTTTGGTCACCTATTCTTCGAATATGATCATAAATTGAGTAAGCTAGGTACTAATGAAAGCTATTTTTTCAAATTCTTTTTTTTCTTTATTTTATTTGCTAAAAAACCTTCAAATGCTGATAACTTTACGAAAAAAAAAAATTTTCATTCTGTAAAAAGCAATAGACTCGTTGGTTCTTAAGCTTTAATTTGGTACCATTTTCATTCAATTTGCACAAAAATTTATTCAGCTTGAACCTTTCTAAAAGTTTATTTATTAAAAAAGAACCCAGAAATTTTAAATGACCATAACTTTGGTAATACTTAATTTTATTCAATTAGTTAAATGATTAAGAAAATTTAGAAGACTTTTCACCACAAAATATAAAATTTAAACAGGTAAATTAATCTTTTAATTATAAAAATCTAATTATATTAATAACTTATAATAAATAAAGGTAGAAAATGTATTATTTTGCTATCGAAATAAATCAGCCTCAAATTAATCTGTTTAATGAAAAAGAATATTTAAATAAAAAATTTTTTTTGTGTTTAAAAGTCTTTTTCGGTGAAGAGAAACGTGCTTGTGGCGAGAAGACATTTTATTGTGGGTAAACAACAGTCTCTATTTTTAATAATAATTAAATTTTTTATTTAAAAAATTTTCTTCAATTTTTTATTAAACATATTCATTCAATTTAAACAATAAAAACAAAAAGAATAGAAAACCAAATGTCAAACTGACGATTAAAAAAAACAACTCATTTAGCAAAAAAATATTTACAAGACCAAAAATCAGACTTCCTATTGATTTCCTTCAAAAAAATTTTAAGAAAATTTTATTCAAGTTTTAATTCAAATCATACCAGTAAAAATAGTTTGAAAAACTAATAGACGAACTCCTCATAAAGAGGTACGCATAAAACACACACACATTTATTTCCAAGAGCGTTAACTCTATGCTAAATAAACCTTTAAAAAATTGGAAGCTTAAAAAAAAAATAAAATTTTTTTCAAACAAAATTTACTTGAATAAATCTTGAAATGGGACTGTAAATGATTAAGTATGTTATAACCTTTTAAAACAGCAATAAAAATTAGAGTGAGAAAATTGAATAAAATAGCCAAAATTGATAAGAGATTTAGTCGCAAAAATCTCGAAACAATCACAAACGCAGCTAGTCCAGCTAAAGAAAATAAACAAATGACACATGCAGACTGAACCTCAGCAGTTGAATTTTCTATTGAAATCTTTAAATTTTTTTCAAAAAAAGCACGCAATCCGCCTAGATAAAAGGTAATAGGTAAAATTAAAAGCTGTTGTTTGTCCTTAAGATGAGTCCAATTGACAAGCAAATATTTCAATTGACGCTCTTGTAAATCAACGTAATTGTCCATCAATGAAGCACTCAGAATAAATACCATCACCAGCATGAACATTATACACAAGTTTAAAATAACCCATGATTTGATCAGAGTTAAAATTTCACAATAAATTAGCTTACTCCAAAAATAACCTTTGAAATTAAATCTTTTTTTTGCAAAAAATTATTTTTTATTTTAAATTACTTGTTAAATTGAACGAAAAAAAAGATAAATAGAAGAGGAAAAATATTTTCAAGTCAGACTCGTATGAGTGTCGTGAGTAAATTGTGCTTATTTGTTTCACATATACCAAGGCTCCGACAAAAATTAAATTTCCAAATACTAGACAAACAATTTTTTAAATTATGCCCAAAAATAAACTGTTTCTTACTTTGATTCAAAAGCAGTGCTGAAAACAAAGAAAAATTAAATTTTTTTTAGCTAACACCTTCAAAAATTGTTAATTTTAATTAAAAATTTTAAAAACTTGAAAAAAAAAAAAAACATTTTTTTGAAGGCCTCGAATAATCTTGCTTACCAAAAAAAGTGAGGCAACTCGAGTTGAACAAATTGGCGGCAGTTGACACAAAATAAGAAACTAATGAGATAAGCATGGCGTATTTAGAACTTAATTTTGATATTGTTATTTGTGGAATGGCGATTGAATTTAGAAAGATTAGAAGAAAATTAATGATGGATGTAAAAATCTGGTCAATTTTAAGGCCTGGAAATTGTTTTTGAGCAAATTGTAAAATTTCAATTGATGCTTCGTTTTGACTAGACTCTTTGCGCACACTTTGAACCAATGTGGAACATATTGAGACCACAATTAAATTTCTAATTATTTTTCTCCTTGAATACTTCCAAGACGATTCTTCTCTGAGCGACTGATCTTGGCTCATGTCATTTTCAGCGATACCATAGCTAGAAATTGCTGAATCGGCTCGAACTAAAATCTCAATATCCATCATTTTAGCTTTAATTTAAAATAAGAAAATTATGAATATGTAAAAAGATGCATCAAGGGTTTTTTGAAAAATTTCAACTCGCTGTTATACTCCTTCGATTTTTCTTTGCAGCTAAAAATAGTTTGAATACCAATTTAACCACGTTTAGCTTCACTACCAAGCATTCAAAAATACTCTTGACTTTTTAAGCCGAAATATTTACCTAGAACAGTTCCTCTTGAGAAAAAAATAAATTTTTTAAGCAATGGGAATGAAAATATATCTACTAATTTTTCTGAATGTTAAGATTTTTTTTATTTTATTTCTTTATGAATTTTTATTTTAAAAAGATTTGATTTTTAAAATTTCAAATCAATTCGACCTTTTATCAAAAACTTACCAAAGAAACGTGAACCAAGATTCGAATCATGATAATTTTATTTTGCTTTCTGTTTTCCCAGTCAAGCTAAAAACGATGACTTCATGGATGTTTCATCTAAGAATAATCTCATTTTTTATAGATTAAAAATGTTTTTGAATTTAAACTAGAAAATTTTCATTGTATTCTCTTCAAAACATTTAGAAATGACCCAATCGTGAAAAACTAAACATTTTCATCTTTATATCATTCTTGAATTGTCTCACCAATTATGAATGATTTTTTTTGGGAGAAAAATTATTGAAGAAGCAGTTTTTATAATTTTAAGGATTAGATTTATTATTATTTTTTAGAAAAATAAAAGAAGCAATTATTATATCAATTAAGAGCAATTGTATTTTTTTCTGAAGCAGTTGATTGAATGGGCTCACGGTAAAATGACAACGCTATTATTAATTTAATGACAATAATCAAAAAAAAAATTCTTGAATGAAACGAAGAAAAAATATTTTTTTTTTTTTTACATTTAAGTGTTAAAACGTTGTCATTTAATTAATTGTTGTCATTTTACTGTTAATTTTAATAATTAATTCGAATAAATATTATGAGTAAATTTAAGGTACAATAATGGTGCGACATACGGTCAGGTTCTAAAAGCATATTTTTCAGGAAAATCGAAAAAAACAGTAGTTGAGCACCTAAAAATTTCGAATTCTTTAGTTTAATCTAAAAATTCTATTAAAAGAATACAAATTTGACAAATTTGTTAAAAATCACATGATTTAAAGAGATTTTTTAAGAGAAATAAAGCAATAAAATAAAAAATTAAAACCATAGATTTGTTCAGAATTTTGTCTAGATTTAAAAAAAAATAATAAATCGGGTCATAATTGATCCCTCGGAGGAGATACGATTTAAACCAGAAAAAACACATTTTTTTCCTTTTTTTAGCCAACAAAAACCGCCACACCTTTTTTTTTTTTTCTAAATTACATTAGCTTGTAGAGAATTTTATACTCTTTCAGAATATATATACTTTTTTAATATTTTTAAGTTTTATCTTTGAGATTTTTAGTCTTAAAGAACAACAACTTTTTAAAAGGTTTGCTATTTTTGGAACCCTGAGTGTAGAAAATTTTTTTTTTGCCTCCCTCAAAAAAAATTTTTTTTTTGGGTTTTTGAGGGCGTAGATTACGAATTTTGAGTCAAAAATGTGAAATTCAGATAGCACTAAAGTTTTGAATTTCGTGAACTTTAATTTAAAATTTAATTAAATAATTTAATTATGTGCATTAAAATGGAATAACTTATAAACATCTTAAAAATTTTAGAAAATTTTAATTATTACCAAATTTTAAAAAACATTAAAATAAAAAAATTAATTATTTTTCTAAATTCATTTTTTTATTCGATAAATTTTTTGTCTAATAAAAATTTAAATCATAAATTAATTTTACAGTAAATTAATTATAGCGCTGTTATTTTACCGTGAGCCCTTTTTTTTTAAATTTTTTTTTCACACTTTTTTGTAAAATAAATTTTTCGGCTATTCAAAGTGCGTTGTCATTTTACAGCTAAACCGATTGAATGAGTCAAAAATCATTAACAATTTTCTGTTTTATTTCTTTTACAATTCCTTTGTTCTTAATAAAAATTCCTAATGTTCTCTCCAATTTTTCTTGTGACATGAGCCCAACACCTAATTCTCCTTTAAAATTTCCAAAAATCTTTATAAAACCGTTTGTGGTAGCGGTTGCTGCATCAGCTAAAAGATTCTGAGTTTTGAGTAATGGTGGATTGAAAATGCAATGAGCAGTTGCTTATTGCTTATCTCAATCGTCTGGGTGCAGAACCCAAACAGGTGTATCATTTCTGATAACCCATAACCATCTTTTGCCGGTTTCGTTCTTCTTGTTGCTGATTGTTTTGCCTTTGATACCAATTCCAATGTGAAGTAAGACGGTGTTTCGCTCTTTCTTCTTGTACCTAAGAGCCTTGTCAAGTTTGCGCTCGGCTAGGGTTTTATCTTTGTGAACGAGAGAGCCTTGTTTCTGCTTTCCGAGTCTTGAAGTTCTACTACCCAATATCGAAATTTTAACAGGAACGAAATTAATCAAAATGTACAGATGGAACTATTGAATAAATAAAAAAATCTTATAGTAGCAAGAGAAGTCTGTTCAAGTGTCCTGAATGCGATCATTATTTTTAGCCAAAAGGGTTAAAAAAACGTAAAGCTAAAAAGTATTAAAACTTAAAACTGATGATTTTGAATTGCTTTTATTACGGCAATGTGAAATTTTAGTACAAAAATTACAGTACAAATAGTAAAAACTTTATAATTTTTTTACTAATTGTGCAAAAATGGTTCTGCAAAAAGTACAATATTGTACAAATTTTGTACAAAAGAATTCCAAGCTCTGCAAAAACTCTACAAAAACTCTGCAATTTTATGTAAAATGCACACCATCAAAAAATTCTTGATTAAACTATGCAATTAATTGCAGAGTTTTTGCAGAGAATTCTTTTGTAAAAAATTTGTACAATATTGTACTTTTTGCAGAACCATTTTTGCACAATTAGTAAAAAAATTATAAAGTTTTTACTATTTGTACTGTAATTTTTGTACTAAAATTTCACATTGCTTTTATTACACAAAAACATTTTTGATCACTTAACCTTACACACTCTACTGAGCAATTGACAATGAGCGTGTATTTATAGCTAAATATTCTTTTGTGTCCTTTTGTATCCTTTTCTATGTGAGAAAAATATTCTTACCTTTAGTGTCCTTTACTTATTAGGAGTTAAATATTTGCCTATTATGTCCTTTTTTTTATTAAGAATTAAATTCTGTATTTCAGTTTCCTTTTGTTTCTCTATGTGTCCTTTACTTATTAAGAATTAATTTCTGACCTTTTTAGTCCTTTACTCAATAGGAATTAAAAATTGTCCTTTTGTGTCCTTTAGTGTCCTTTAGTATCATTTTTTATGCTAGAAGAATATCTCTCCTTTTGTGTCATTTTATATTTTGGTCCCATAAATTTCAATTCCAATATTCCAAGTTGTTGTCACCTAAATTTTTGTTCATCGTGCTTGTCTTAAACGTCTAAACCATTTATTTTAGAAAATCAAAAATTAATTTTATGAAACGAATTAAATCAGTATTTTAGTGAATCTCCAGCAACTAGAGATTCAATTTCTTCCCTAACATTTAGATTTAAATCTCTTTTGATCTCATCTTCTGAGCTAATCTCATCTCCAAAATCTACTTCAATAAAACCAAGCGCTGAAAAACAGTCACATAATGTTTCAGCACTAACAAAAAAATTTCAGAACAAAAATATTGTTGACCAAATAAAAATTTATTAACCAAACAGAAAAATAAGTGATCAATTTCTGGTCACATATTGCATCTTTGAAAATTAGGTGACCAGTCTTGGGCACATATTTTAGGTGAGGGGTACTGGTCACCTATTACTATGATACCTCAAATCTTGGGATTTTATCCAATATTTTATCTACTCATGATATTAAATATTCTTTAATTAACAACCTTATCATTAGGCTGCTGAAGGAGTAGGGTTAAATTTAAATTTTTGATGTTTTCGAAATTGTAGGCCACGGTTCTAATGTTTAAAATGACCAATGTCCCTAACCCTAGAAATTGTGTTAAAAAAAATGGATTTTAATTTTTCATTTTTTTTTTTAATTTTTATTTCAAAAAATCAAAATCTTACATTCCTTGAATTTCTGCTTTAGTTTAATCATTTCATTCCATTTCATTTCATTCATGAATTTGATAAATCTGTCACATAAATTTAAATCATTTAAATTTATTTTAATTTTAAGTAAGAAACACTATAAAAAAATAAAATGCATATGTTTATATTTCAAGCTCTTGAGCTTTCTGTTATTGTATTTAAAAAGTTTGTTTTTAAACTTGAAATGATTTAATTTAGTTGCCAAATATTGTTTGAATTTAATTTAAGTTAAATTAATTTCAAACAATGTGTAATATGCAAATAATTTAGAATAAATAATCATAGAAAAGTAATTTTTCTGTATTTCTTAATTTGGAACTTGACTTTGTAAAATTTAGAAAAATAAATTTAAAAAAAAAAAATTTAACAAATTTTGTGATATTCTCAAAGAACTTAACTTTTTTTTCCACTTTTCTGAAAGGTTTAATTAGCGCCACTTTGTTATCAAATGTAACGAGTAATTCATTAAAAATAAAAACTCGTCTAAAATAGAAATTAATTTTTTGAAAAATTTTACCATTGGAAATATGTTCATTGACATTTTTTGTCGTAAAAATGATTCACTTTAAGTTGCTAGATTATTAAAAATAAAAATATCAAAATTAAACATTTTGACTTTTAAAATTTTAATGAATATTTTATTCTAGAAAAATATTGTTTTTTCGATACTTAAAAATAAAACTTTTTATAGTACCAGCATTAATTTTAATTTAAAAAAATGCTAAAATTTTAAATCAAATATATTTTGTTAAATTAAATTTGATTTAAATCTCCAACTTAAGCTTGCTAATTTATTTTGTCAATGATAAAATATTTTTTGATAAAATTTAAGTGATACGCAGTTATTCAAATATTTTCCAATTTGACTTATAAAATTTAGTGTGACTGGGTTCACAATTTTTCTAATAAAAATCTAATATTAATCATAAAATCATTCAACAAATCTAATATTTTCATTAAACTGCTTTTTAAAGGAATAACTGCATTTAATAAAAGATATGAAAAATAAATAAATTTCACTGAATTGCATCAATTTATTTAAAATAGTCAAGTCATCTTTATAGAATGATTTTTATTACACAAACTTGAATAAATAATAATAATTTTAAAATCAATTTTTTTCCAACTCGCACAAGATTATCATAATCCTAAATAATTAAGTTTTAAATTTTTTCAAAATTTATCTTTTAAAACAAAAAGGATAGGCAAACGAGCAAAAAATCTAGTTTACATGAAGCAAAAAATTAGAGTTTTACAAAAATTTAAATTATGTATTTCTCATTTTTTTTCAATTTTAATTTCTCAAATAAATCACCGGTTTTCAAAGTGTGTTTACTTGCTTTTTGTTTGAAAAAAAAATTTTTTTGAATTTGATCTAAAATTTTAGCTCAGTTGATTAAATCTTTAATGAACGCAATTATAGCACTATGTCACTTCTGCGATCACCACGGGCCAACTACCTTGTTTTGCACCCAGGCGTTCAAGTATTCCGACTACCAGTCCATGAATGCAAACAAATTGAATGAGAGGATCGGCATATTGCTGGAGTCGGCGCCGCCCGGTGCCCATTCGCCAGACCTCAGTGATCAGGAGAACAAAATTATGGGCGCAAATGTGTCGCCAAGCCAGAGCGAAGCAGCGCAGCCCTCCTCGAACTGCAAAGCGTGCCAGGCATTTGACAAAAATTTCCACCACTACATCAGCTATGACAACTCGACCAATTTTCCAAATTCTCCCAACCAAATTTGCTACCTTAGCCAGTCGAGTCCCAATGTGTCCGAGGTGTTCGCGTTGGTGCGCAAGGCCTGTCTCAGAACTCTGCATTGCGAGGTGTTCGAGGATCCGATATTTTTTGATGATGACAAAAATGGCAGTGTTATTGGCTACGAGTTCATAATCAAAGACATTGAGGGCCGTGGCTGGCAAAGGTCCTACTCGCTGATCATCATCATGAGAGACCGCATTTATTTGCAGCATTTGTGGTCGTTTCTGTCCAAGCAAATGTCCATAATCGCCACCAATCTAAAAGAACAGGCTGAGAAAAAATTTCAAAAAGATCTTTTTGAGCGCGGTCTGTCTCCCACTGGCAACCCAGCTCAAATTTTAAGCTTCAAAAAAACCAGCAAACAAGTCCGCGGTCTTGTCGAGCTCACCGACGACCCGCTCATATTTGCCAAGCTGCACATGTGGTTTACATGGATGCTGAGAATGTGCTCGTGTCAAATAAGCGAAGAGTTCATGCATGGACCTCTGAGCGAAGACTCGCAGATAAAATGTGAAAGAGAGAAACTTAGAGAGTTGTCGATTGACGAAAGTGAATCTCAAAAGCTGGGCCTGCTCATGATCAACATGTTCAACAAAGACCCATTTGTGATCAATGACTCAAAGGCTTTGTTTCAAATGGAGAATAGAGAAGATTTGATCAAGAAATTGTGTGATCTTGTTGTAATCGAGGGTCTGAGACAACTTTTTAAAGTAAGTTTTGTGCTTTTTAAATTGGGTAAGTTAAATCTGCAATCATTTATTACGCAGTATTTAAAAATTTTTAAATTTTATTTTATAAAATTTTGAATGAATTTCAATTTTTTTTGTTGTTGCTCTATCAACGTCAAATAGCCATTTTTTGTTAAGGGTACATATCAAAAATTTTAATTGAAATGAATTTTTTTATAAATTTAAATAGTGACACAAAATTTGTTCTTTTTTTTTGTTTGGCATTGTTAGCTAGATACTTTCAGAGTTGTTTAAAAGTCCCCAAAAAAAGTCCAAGTCCAGAATTTTTTTTTAAATTTGCTAGATCAGGCTTCATATCAAAAAATTTATATACTCTTGGTTTGTCTAATGCAAATAGATTTGCCATATATCAGAATTTTGTTGCAATTTTAGCATAAATTTCTTCTTCAGTATTCAAAACTTTAAAGTCTGGACTTGGACTTTTGAATGAAAATTTAAAAAAAAAGTCCGGACTTGAGACATGTGACTTTTAAACAATTCTGGATTTTTTTAAAATAACTATTAAGGTCCATATATGAGTTTTTCAATTGAGAAAGAATACACCTTTATTTAGATTTAATATGAATACATGGTTGGTGATAAGCCGTTCGACCAAAAATTTAAATAAACAAATGAAAAACTCTAAAAGGCTCAGACATTGATCTTGAAATATTAAAAAATCTTTAAAATCTAAATTATCTTTAGATTTTATGAGATTAATAAAAGAAATTATTTTTGACTTATTTTATTGATAATTACGGAAAAGATTTTATATACAGAGTTTTACTTTAAACAGCAGAACAGGTTATTTTATATGATTTTACGAAATTTTACATCAAAAAATGTAAGATTACGTAAAATTACATCAAATGTAGGATGCAATAAAATGTAAGCTAACGTAAAATTATTTAAAATTAAGTTATTTCAAGTAAAACTTTACAAATTTCCTGAGGGCCAAAAGTCCAATTTTTCGAACAAAAATTTGATTTTTATTAAATTTTTTAACTTGAAATTTTAAATTTTTAACACTTTACTACATAATTTTGTACAAATTAATGCTAAAAACTGTAGATATTGATTCACCACAAATAAAAAACTGTCACCCACAATTAAAAAAATGTAACACACAAATATGAAACTTTTCAACACAAACGACTTTTTAACATAAAAAATTATTAAATTGATTAATTATTTAACATCATCTTTTTTTTCATTATAAAATTGTGCTTTTGGCGATTAAAATGTTAGGCATCTTGAAGTTGATGATCAATTCAAAATATCATTTCAATTCAAAAAGTTTATCTTTAGATATTAAAATAAATCTTTGATTTAATCTAAATAATTGTAATGTAACATGCTTTACATGCAATGTAGATTTAGAAAATAGGAAAAAATTGAAAAAACACTTTATCAATCCATTGATAAAATCGATTTTCAATTTAGTTAACTTTTTTGTAAAGTTTTATTTTCATTTTATTACTAATTTAGAATTTTTTATTTGAATTTCTTTTTTAAATAGAATTTTGAATGCTAAACACAAATACTTTTGAAATAAATAATAAATAAAGTTAATACATTTAAATATTAAAATTGATTGTCAATGGACTGAGAAAATGTTTTTTCGATTTTTTTTTATTTTCTAAATCTACATTACATGGAAAGCATGTTACATTACAATTATTTAAGTTAAATCAAAGATTAAGTTTAATATCTAACGATAAAATTTTTGAATTGAAATGAAATTTTGAAATGATCATTAACTTAAAGATGCCAAATGTTACTATATAAATCTAATTAACTATTTTTGGATTTGTAACATCTTGTTATTGAAATTTATCAATTGGCTCGGTGTCATTAAGCGAATTATCATGATTAATTGCCTTCTTAAATTTTGGTTTACCTTTATCTTTACCATATATTCAAAAGTAAGCTTTTTGCTTCTGAAAAGCATTATAAATCTTTTAAAATTTTAAACTAGAATAAAATTTTTTTTTTTGAATGATTCAAAAATTTCAAAAAAAAGGATCAAGTAATTCTAAATGAATATTTCACAAAAATTTGTGCTAAAAAGTTTTGCATTTTGTGTTTAAAAGTTTTTGCGTGTTGGTTAACAGTTTTTTTATTGTGGGTACTAGATTTTTATTTGTGGGTTCTAGATAGACCCTATAAACTGTAAAAAAGGTAATTTTTTTTATAAAATTAAATTTTCAGTAAATTTTGCTCTCAGTGTATAAAATTCTGCATCTTGAAGTTTAGGCTCAAATTTTATCTTGTTTATATCTTTTGAATCGTATTTGAATAAATCTCTCTGCAAAATGCTAAATTATTCAACATGGTAAATATTAGACGAGGCTCTGCAAAAAATATTCATTTTGCAATAAGATGCACATCATTAAAAAGTGTTCAACTTTTATAAATAATTTTTAATATTTTCTTATATATTTTAGCGATACATGATAAAGATTTAATAAATGTTTTACTAAGATTTCTTTAAAGGAATTGTGATTTGTTTTTATTTTTAAATACTGCTGAGTCCTTTGAAAACATAAAATTATCTTTTAAATAAAATAAAAAATAAAGTTTTATAATTTAAAATGAAACATTATTTACAACAGAATTTATTAAAAATTTAAATCTATTGCAAAAAATTACATTTTTTTACATTTTATAACATTAATTGTTGTAAAATTATGTAATAAAGTGTAAAAAATGTAAAATTTCAAGTTCAAAAAATTTAAAAAAAAATAAAAATAATTAAATAAAAATAAAATTTTTTTTCTAAAAATGGGACTTTTTTGGCCTTCAGCATTTTTTTTAGGTTTTACTTGAAATAACGCAATTTTAGGTAATTTTTGATGATAATATATTATAGTGTAATTTAAAGTAAAACACTGTAAATAAGAAACTACATTTTTAAATTTTATTAAAAATTTGTAATGTTTTTAAATATGTTTTGATTAATTTCTTTCAAAGAAAAGACAAAAATTAAATTTTTTTTAAAAGAAGCCATTTTCATACTCGCTTTTTATCTCTAAAAATTCCAAAGCTTTAATAAAAATTTTAATTTCATCACATTCAAAATCGCCATATGTATCATGTTGCCAAAAGCTTTTACCAATAAAAAAATGATCTATTTGAGCATCGTTAATTAGATATTTATTTCCAGTAAAAGTTGAATTGATCCAATGTCCATTCAAATAAATAGACATTATTCCTTCTTTTAGCGTGAATCCAACGTGATGCCATTCATCCAATGTGAGAGCTTCGGATGATGTGACTTCATTTAAATTCCTATTAAATATATGAAAAGCAACACGATTTTCTGGATCTGACAATGTAGCATAAATATTATTATCTCCTTTTCCTAAATCAAATAGTCTTTGCCATTCATTATATTTTCTTAATTTAACCCATGCTAAAACAGTAAATTCATTTTCAAAATAAGCACCATCAGGGCCCTTAATGTAGCCATTGGTGAAACTTAATGCTGAATCAGAGTTACCGTACCTGTCTTGTGAAAACCACATGTTGTAAGGCTCGTATAAATGGTTTGATCGAACTAAATCCTGCATTTTTCCGCATTCAATTGGCCAATAATTGATTAGGCCAAAGCTAAATTTTTTTTTTTTAATTTAATTGAATCAAAACAAAGACCCTTACCTTTTATTATTATTTTTTTCATAAAAAATTGAAAAAAAAGCACTTTGAAATAAAAAATTTGCATAGAAAGAATAGAGAATGCATTTTGTTGAATTAAATGAGACATATTGACATGGGTTTACTTCATGACAAACTCCAATGCATTTTATTTTGGTCGAAATTGTAAATTGCTTTATTAAAATTTCATTTAGATTCTCTCTGTTCAAGGCTATGCTTCTTTTTTTAAATATATCGCTCACTGGTTTTTTGTAATTATTACAAAATTAAATATCTAATTATCATTTAATAAAAATTACTTTCCGCAAATTTTAGGATTAAAGTCAAATAAATTGAAAATTTCATGACTTGGTTTTCTTGCTAAATGTCCCAATAAAGGTATATTTGATTTTTTTCTCAGAATTTAAAATTTAAATGTTTTTTTTTTATTTTTTTTAACAATCAATAAATTGAAAAGCCAAGTAATTAATACTAAAAAAATTTAAATCAGACAGTAAATTTGATATCAAAATTCAACAAAGATACACCTTATCAAAATAAACTTTTAGTATTAGTTTTATTCATCTACATGCACCATTTATTTGATCTTTTACTCAAATTTGAACGACTATAAATATTAGCATTTAAAACATTTATCAAATTCATAGCTAGTTTGTTTCTCAATAGCTGTGTGTCTAAATGAAATAAACCAAAATATATATTTTTTTAAATTTTGTTGAGAAAATAATTTTTCATCTCTCTGTCACATAATATATCAGGTGATTCAATGTTTTTTTAAACTCTGAAATACTACGCATATTTTATATAGAGAAAAAAAATTTGAAACTTTTTCTGATGGTCAAAAACTTGTTCTGCAGATGAAACAAAATAAAACAACTTTTGTTTCACTTACTGCGGAAGTCTGCAAAATTTGTGCCAACAAATTGCGTTTTATTTTTAATAATTTTAAATAGCGTGCAATTTTTCGGATTTTGTTGACTCCTGCAGTAGGTGAAAAAAAATTTGTTTTATTTTGTTTCAACTGGAGAACAAGTTTTTGACCATCAGAAAAAAGTTTAAAATTTTTTTCCTTTGTAATGGATGTTTTGTATACAATTTCACAATGTCTTTTTCTATCACGTCTTGTACCTATTTTAATCTCCTAAATTTTGTACCTTGCTTGAATTGTGATCTTTGACCGATCTAATCAAGCCCTTTTTTAATTGATCTTTTGTCTATTCTTTGTAATTATTCAAAAAATATTTAAAGACATTCCAAAATTTTATTAAAATTTTAATAAACAGTTTTTTTGTTTAAAATCTTCGCTTCACAACATTGAAATATTTTCATTTAAAATTCCAGAATGGTTAATTTAAAATAATATTCAAACTCAACTTTAAAAAAATTTTAAAATCAAGTATAAATTTTTTAAAATTTGATTTTTAGTTTTTGGCTTAAGTTTTTGACCCACTCTGAATGAGCTTTGGCATTTGGTTTAAACTTAGAATCTGTCAAAATTAATTAAAAATTTTTTATGCTTTTTCTTTTAATTACTCTTTTAATTATTACAAAAAACTATAATACTAATACTACTCTTAATAGAATCTTTTTTTCTGTATTCACTCATTATGGAGCACAAGGTCATTTCTGTTGATTTCCACTCAGGCTGATCTTTTGTCTTTACCAGGCATAGTAAAATTTTTGATCTAATTTCATTTTTCAAATTTTATCTCAGCCTTTAATTCTTAACGCATTGACTAATTGGCTCTGGGTTTGTTCTTGTGTGTATGTCGACAATCTCTCAGGCCAATGTATCCTGAGAGTCCTCATCAGGCTTCCAGTGTGGAAGGTGTTCACTCATTCTTTTTTTTGTCAGATTCAGACATTTCCCAATATTCGCTTCCGTACACCAGTATTGCTTTTACTAATTTTTGGTATATAATAGAATTATTAAGTCTGAGCTAGTCTCCTTAAAGTTTTATCAAAATATAATAAAATTAAATTAAATTAAAAATATCTCCGAAATTTCAATAAATTTAATCCTTTAGATAAACTCTTTATTGTAAAGATGAAAAACTCTAAAGGTTTGAATGAACAAATGAATTGAATAACATAGAATTTTTATCATTCCAGCTGATGGCCTTAATTAATCTGTAATTTAATCCCCATTATTCATGATTGGAAAATTTTACCAAAAGCATTATCGATGAGATTGGTATTAATGTAAACGATGCTATTCTTGATCAAAAAATTACAGTACAATTTAAACTAACTTGTAAATTTCCTTTCCTCGACCCTTTCTTTTCTTCAACTCTTCCTAAAAGAAAAGTGGGGAAAGTAAAAATTGAGGAAGAGCCGAGGAAAGGAAGTACAAAAAAAGTTACATTTGTGGTAAATTTTACCGATTAATTAAGACAGTGTTTTTTATCACAAAATTTACCCTAAAAAATATTTGAGATAAATAAATGATCACTTTAAAAATTTGAATTTTTCTAATTCGATTAATGTTTTTTCAATTTTTTCGAACTAAAAGCCCGGCTCTAATTTACTTTATTATTTTTTCTTCACCTTTAATCAATTAAAAATACATTTTATAAAAAAAATGCGCAAAGTCTTTTGGTGAATAAAGTTTTTTTTTAATGGAAAATGTAAAACTTTTTTAGCACAAAAATTAACTTTTTTTAAAGAAAAAAATGCGTAACTATAGAATGTAAAAAATTTGCTTTGAAAGTTTAAATTATGCATTTTAACCGATCAATCTATATATCATATTGATATATCATACAGGTGGCAATTAAGTTTATTATTATTATTATTATTATTATTATTATTATTATTATTTATTTTCAATTTTCGCCAATTCTGGCGAGGATAAAATTTAAAATAAAATCTAATTTAATTAATTTAAATTGAGTTGAAATGAACTTTTTTATTAATTTTTTTCTGAGAGATATTTGAAAAAAAAATTCAATAAATAATAATCCATATTTTTATATTAATTAAATTTAAATTGTTTATATTCTATAAAAATTATTTTTATACTTTTATTCCATGTTATTTTTTCATTATTTGTCAAAAGATTTTTACCTTTAAAAACATCTTAACAAGTAGAAAAATTTAAATTCAAATAAAAATTGATTTATTTACTTTTCATCGCAATTTAAATTTTTGCATATTTTTTTAAAAAAATTCGAATCCTTAAAAAAAATAAATTTTTTAAAGCTAATTGTTTTAGAGGAGACTTTAGTAAAAAGTCTTAAATTGTCTTTAATCGAAGTTTACTTTAACAAAAAAAAGCTTTACAGATAATAGAAAAATAGAGTTTATTTTAAACAAAAAAAAAATTATTTTAATGATTAATTGAATTTTTAAAAGACGTTGAAAGTGCAAATTTTCTTTATTGGCGGTCTGAATTCTTTATAAAATTAAAAAAGTTAGCAAATGTAGATAAATTTCACCAAATAGCTTATAACGTGATCATCGGCAATCAAGTGATAGTTCGCGGCAAGCACAAACGTTTGGTTGAGTCAGTTGTCCGCGTTCTTGAAGTAATTTTCAAATAAATAAAAATTTTTTTTTTTTTAAAATAAATCTTTTAGGGTCTGATACCTTTGGGCTGCTGCAAATCAGTCTATTTCTCTCATCAATATCTAAAATCGTATGAATGCAAACTGCTTGGCCTCAGTGACCAGGTTTATCTATTCAAAGATGCAGACAAAGATGTGAATTATGTACTAGATGATTTGAACGAATTCATTTTGATCGATTTGTCCATAGATTCACAGCTCAAAATTGATCCTCAAAACTTGCAGATTAATTTTGAAAGCATTAATAGTCAAACTTTATCCGAATATATTGAGTACAAAATTAATTTTGAATTGTGTACAAATGTAAAAAATGCCACTCAAAGTATAAAAAATATTTTAGTTTAAATAAATTTTTTAAAAAAAAATTTTTAGTACCAAGCATTCAGACAAAAATCGAATCGTATCTTTCAAACGAAAGTCTAGATGATGAAAGTGTAATGTCGCTGATACGTCTGGCTAAAGAAGAATGGCTAAAGTAAGAAAAAAATTTCTGAATTTATCTCACGAACCACATTTTTTAATATTGGACCTTTTCTATTTTTTTTAACTTGAATCTTACGAGTTTTCTATGTGAAAAACAATATTGGAAAAAATTTTTTTATTTAATTAAAAAATTTAAAATAAAATAAATATTGTTGAGAAAGATAAATACTTTTAAATTAAGTACAAAACAAAGGAGAATAAATCATCTGGAATTCTTAGAAATCCCGCGTAATCAAGGAATGTGAAATATATAAAATTCTTATAATATTCGTTGAGAATCTTTAAAATTATATTTTGAACTCTTAAATTGCTAAAATTTTTTTAGGGCCACACAAATTATGTAGAAATAAACAGAAAACAATAATAATAGAAAATCAAACCTAATAGAAAAACTATATTTTTAATATTATTTTAATAAATTTTTTTATTTTGAAAAAATATAATTAGTTTAAAACAGATATTTTTTAAAACCACATTTCGATTATAATTACTATACTTTAAAAAAAAGTACCAAAAATTAATAAAAAAAAATTTTAAATGTCACATACAGTGACAACAGTAATTTACCTTTATTTGCAGTTTGTAACATTATTTTGTGTAAAATTATGTAATAAAGCGCAAAAAAATTAAAATTTCAAGTTGAAAAATTTTTAAAAATTTAATAAAAATATAATTTTTGTCCAAAAAATTAGACTTTTATGACCGTCAGCATTTTTGTTAAGTTTTACTTGAAAAAACCTAATTTTACGTAATTTTACATTATTTTAAATATTAAATATAATTAAAAAATTGATTCATTTTATCAAAAGTATGATTTAGTCTAGATTTAAGCTTAAGAAATAGATTCATAGCAAAATTTTCTTAATTAATTTTATCAAAATAATATCCAAAAATTTAAATAAATTTTCAGATCCAGTGACGATGTTAACTCGATAAACCAAAGCGTTTTCAAGCAACATAAAAAATGACAAGAATTAAAAATTAGATAAAAATTGATTTTAAAAAAATAAATTTTTATAAAATGCGATTTAACCCCTTTAGTTTTAGAATATCTTATTTTTAGAAAAAATAAGAATTCAAAAATGTAGCATTTTAGACATCAAAAGACATTTGTTGTATTTTTGACACTGGCTGTTTTATGAAGAATAGCATTTGGTATCCAGTTTTTGTCAGAAAAATTTATAAATAAATTTTTTTCAAGAAAAAGAATAACTTGCGAATGATAGAGGAGAGATTAATATTGTTAAAGAAATTTCTTTAAGAGTTCTGAGAACATTTTTATATCAAAATTGCGCAAAATTCAGAAAAAAAATCATTTAAAAGTCTTTTAAAATGACTTTGAAATTTTTTTTTTCAAGCACCAGTAGAATTAAAAAAAATTTTGATAAAATTAATTAAGAAAAAAAATAGTTTTGCTTAGAATTTATTTCATTTGCTTAAATCTAGACTAAATCATACATAATTGTCGGAAAAATTCATAATCTCGGGTTTTGGAAACTATTCACCTAATTTTTTTATTTACGAAATGGTGAACAAAATATGATAAGCTGAATAGTTTTTAGATTAGGGAGCAAAAGATTTCTAAGATTTCAGAGGAACACTTTTTTGAGCAATATTAATGAAAATAATAGGAAAAGTTAAAAAAAAAGCATTCAATTTGATGAATTACAAATACTAAAAATAAAAATTGTTTAATTTTAAATCTAATCTTAACCGAAGAATGAATGAAAAACCTTTAATTTTTTTCAAATTATGTGAACAATTTTTTGAATAGGTGAACTAATAGTTGACTTAACTTGAGGAAAAGAACTGTTCCCATATCAGAGTAGATCCCTTGATTCTTTAAATTAAATCACTGTTTTTTCACAATTTTTGGTCATTATGTGAATTTTTGAAGGCAAAAAAACTTAAAATAAGTAAAAAAAGGTAAAAAACACAATTTTTTTTTGTAATTATAATAAGGCATTAAAAACATTTTAATCAAAATTTTTGAAATTTTACTGAATTTTAAAAAAAAATTAAATTAATTTAAAAATTATTAGTTTAAAAATTCTTTTTTTATGTAAATTTACGTAAAAATCGGTACATTTTTTTTCGATTTTTTTTATTTGTTTAATTTACTGAAATGAGTTTAAAATGGCCTAAAAATGACATTTTATTGGCATTTTTATTTTTAGTAATTTTTCGAAAAGTTGTGTAAAATTAACAAAATCCCTAGTATCAAATCAGCACAATATAAAAAAGACTAAATAAAAATAAAATATACAGTATAAAGTAGCTAAAGCTAAAAATCTCAAAATACTTTTTGAATACAATCTCTTAAGTTTTTGATTTTTCTTTATAATTTTAAAGAACACCGCTAATAAACAAAGAAATAACAGATTTTGTTTAAGACTTAAATTTATTTACGCTTTAAAAAATTCTCAATAAAATTCTATTGCAGAACAATTTAGGACCTTTATTCGGGATGATTAAAGATTCTAGAAAGGATTTACAAAATAATTCTAAGTCATTGTTCGTGAGTTAAATTTTGTTATTTCAAAAATTATGAACTAAATAAATTAAATTTTTTTTAGCAAAACAAAGGTTTTTTACAAATACCTTTTAAGTCCAAATGTTAACAATTCAGTAAGTATAGAATCGGTTTTGACAATGTTGAACTTGGGCAGAAATGACGAATTGGCACTCAAGTATTGGCAAGCCGGCCTAAGTCAAGAGTGCAAGATGCAAATTAGATCGTCCTAATTAATTGCTTAACTGTTTTACAAAAAATTCGTTTAAAATCTAGTCTTTATTCTTTTTTAGCTAAATTTTTGTGGTACTTTTTTATTTAAGAGTTTTATATTTTTAACAATTTTTTATGTATATTTTACAATTAATTAGAATAGAAGCATGGATTAGATTTGGTTGAAAATATCTTAAATCCTCTTTTTTTTTACACAGCTATCAAAGAAAAATTTGATTTTTTTCATTTTTATTTTTTTAAATACAATTTTTTTATTTTCAAAATTTTTGAATATTTTTGAAACAATTTTTTGAACTTTTTAGAAAAACAAATTGGATTAAAAAGAAATTAAGAAATACAATTTTATAGACTTGAAAATAAATTTTTCTTTGACAATTTTTTTTAAAAATTAATAAATATCTAGTAATTTTTACAGAAATATCAAAATAAAATCCATTAAAATAATTAATTCCAAAAACGTTTTGGTTTTTTTAAAATAAAAAAAACAAAAAATTAAGCATTTTTCGAAATTGTTTATCCAGTTTATAATTTACGAAAATAAGCATCTTAAAAATTAAAAATGAAAATATAATAAGTTCTCCGTTTTTTGTTAAGAAAAGGTTGAAACTTCAACTCCATTAAATTATTCATAACTTTTCATCAAATGGCAACTGAAAAATCAGCTGATTAAGAAATATTTGTTTATCTAAATGCTCATTTGGCAATTTTGAAATAACTTTAAGAACTTAATTTCTCCAGAATTTTAATTTATTTAAAGTCTTTTTTTAGCTTGACTCAATTTCATAAGAAAAATTTTAATTTTTTTTTTAATTTAAAATAACTCGTTTTGAGTTATTTTTATAAATGGAAAGATTTAACTAAATAAATTTAGTATTAAAAATTTCTATTTTTTTTAATTTCTAAAAAATTGTTAAAATCTCTGTTCTGTAATTATTGTTCGGTTAGTAAATATTTTAATTTTTTTTAAACGCTAAATCAATATTATGTAAGGTAAGAATAATTTAATATCAACATTTTTTACTTTGTTGCCAATAAAACCAAAAAATATAGTGGTTCGGACCGCTATATTTTTTTGGTTTTATTTTTTCATAATTTTTTAACATGTAATATAACTTTGTTTCTTAGTCAATTAATAAGTTAAATTCAAAGAAAAAACAAGTGCCATTAAAGGATTAGAGGAAATAGTTTTCTTAATTCAATATTAGCTATTAACTTGGCATTTGAGTATTAATCTCGAATAAATCTTTTAAGGATTGGCTTTTATTTAACAGTCGCATAAAAAATTAATATAAAGTTGGATTAATTTTTTTTTCAAACAAATAAAAGATAATCAATAAGGTTTAATTGGTTGGTATCCGACTTGATTTCCTATTCTTGATCGCGATAAAAAAATTAATTTTAAACAAATTTCATGATTACGGTTATTTTTTGTTTTTTTAAAAAAATTCATTTCTTTGATAATTTTTTTCATTTACTTTTCAATTATTGTTAGAAGTTATTTCCTAGTAAATTTAGAAAACCGAAAATGGTCAAAATATATATAAATTTTTACGAAAATTATTATTTTATATTGATTTTGGTTCATTTTTTTAAAAATAAAATTCAGTTATTAAGTTTAATATGTTTATTAATTTGATAAGAATTTTAAGACTCTTAATTAAAGAGAAAATTCAGTAAATTGAATTAGTAAGGGAATTCAATTTAAAAAAGTTAACAATTTTTTCAATTTGAAATAAATAAAAAATAAATTATTTAAAACTAATAAAAGATTGTCTGTATGTTTTAACTTTCAATTTTAAATCACTTGTCACAAAATTCAAAAGTTTTCGAATGTGTTCAATTGAGAATTATTTGATTTATGAATATTACTCTCTTTTTCTTTAAGAAATCTATGTTTTAAAATTAAGTATTTTTATTTTAAGAAGGCCATGGAAACAATGTTGATAAAAATAGTTAATTTTTAGTGGGAATTTCAGTTAGCGATATTATTTAGATTCGAATATAATATAGAGTACTTTTAGAATTTTTGATCAATCAATACAAATTAAATAAAATCGATTATTTTGTTGAAAAATTTAAGAATAGAAAGTAAATTTTTTTCAATTAAATAACTCAAATTAATGACCAAATGGTCTTGAGAAATTTTTTGACGAATAATAAAAAATTTATGTAGAATAAAAAAATAATTTTCAAATAATATATACAATTTAAATTTTATTAGTATAAGAAAATCATCCTTACCTTAAAGAGTCACAAAAAAATCATCGCATGAACTTACGTCATTAAAGTATTAAAAAAACTTTCATAGAATAAAACACATCTAATTATACTAAAAGACTTAACTTTAGATTTTTGACTTGCTCAACACATACTCGGCCTCTTTTATCAGAATCAGTTATTTTATTTTAAAATGAAAAACTAGATTAAGATCAGGCAGGCAACACTAAATGGAGCATGATATTAAACCACATTATTCTTTAAAAAAAATTAATTTTTATGCTAAAAAAATCATATAAAAATTGGTAATTTAAAAAGTTTTTAAAAAGAAAAATTTTTGAAATTTTTCTTATATAAAGAAATAAGAAATTAATTGGAAAAAAATAAGCAAAAAAATTTCTTGAAATTAATTTAAAATTGATGTACAATTTTCAAAATTCAAGTATTATATTTTAATTTAAACAAATTTTTTACGCAAAAAAATATTTACATTTAATTTTTCATGAAAAAGTTAAAGTTTTTACGTACTCAATTTTAGGATTTTTTTTGTTCATAATAAAGGTATGTTTAATTTTAAGAAAATTTTGGTAAGAAAGGTTTAAGTTGATTTTCGAACAATGTTCTGGTTCAAGTTAGATTTAACTGTAAAGAATGAAAAATCATCTTCTTTATGATCTATTTTTTTGAGTGAATGGACACTTCGAAACATGAATTAAAAGTACCCTTTCTAATGCCAATCTTCATAAAATATCCAATTTTCAGTCACACATTTTATTTCTTTCAAATTTTAAACAATAATTTTATTCAATTGAAATACTTTAAAGCTTTTCTTTAATTTTCAAAATGATAAAATAAAACAAAAAGGGCGTATAATACGATTAACGATTGTCGGATATTATAAAAATTTTGACTCGAAACATTCTGGATATTATCAGAATGTTTTGTATTTATATTTTAAAAAAAGCCGAGGTCAAATTTTTACAAATTAATCAAATTCCTTCAAAAACAAAATTTATTGAATGCTAAAGAATTCTCAAGAGGCTGGCTGAGGTTTTTTCAAGAAAATCTGAAGACATTTATCCAAGTCAAATATTTTATCAATTAATTGAAAAGCAATCAAATTTTCAGTTTAAAAAATCAATTTAAAAGATCATATTCATTTAAAGAGACTAAGGTAAACAAATTGTAGTCTTCCTACTACTAAAGGTCATACAAGACTAAACGAAAACGAAAAAATTGAAGAAAGGAAAACAAAAGATAGTAGGCATCTAGACAATCAAGCGCTCAAAGAATACTATGAGTCAACATATAAATTTTTAGCAAGTAATTTTTTAATTTGATTTTCCAACTATTGAATACTACCTTTAAAAAAATCATGGCCATATAAAATTTTATTCATAATTAAATTGAATTATTTAACTTTGCTGTATCTGTTTTGTTTTCAAATGTAATTTTTCACAATTTTTTTATTCTCCTTATTATATTCTAAAGTTATTTCATCCGTTTGTATTTTATTATTTTTCAAATAATTTAATTACTTCAAGATTCTTTTCAATAAATAAATTCACTTATTAAAAGTTTGATTTTAGCAGAATTCTTTGTTTGAGATATTTAATTTTTTTAAATATAAGCTAAAAAGATGGCAAAATGTTGAAAATTTTACATTTTTACATTTTCATTTTTTTAGATTTTTTGTACAAAATTTCATAAAATTTTTAATTTTAATTTTTGGTAACTAAATAATTTTGAAGAGTTTTTTTTATTTTCTGAAATATTGCACAAAAAATCTAAAAATATGAAAATGTAAAAATGTAAAATTATTTTCATTTTGCCAAAAAGACTAAGTATTTAAATAAGAGAATAATAATTTAAAAAAAAAAATTAACATTTTTTGACAAACTAGGGTTTAATTGTGGGTTGGACTATTTCTACAAAATTTTACTGCGATCAAAAATTATTTTTATTCTTAAATTTTGATTTTTTTATTCGTTTTTTAACTATTGAAAATAATTTAACTAAAAAGGAAGATGAGAGTAGAAAGATATGTTTTAGGAAATCTAAAATTAATATCGTAAAGAAAGAAGATGTTGAATAAACCTTCAAGTATCTTTGATATTAAGCTTACTAAGACTCAGACTCTAGTTGATTTAGTGAAATTTGAGAATCGGAATAATTCATTTTATTCCACTGTTGTCCAAGCTGGTAAATGAAAAACAAGAATACATGTTTCATTTAAAAATTTATCTTGAAATTAATATAAATTTATTTTATGAAAGATTCCAATTTTTAATATAAATTTTTAAATACCTAATTTCCTTGTGTCACTTGATTTTAACTATATTTTTAATTTTTCACTTTTTGTCTGAAGGAGCAAACACAGTATTCAGATTTTTAATGAATGTCTTAAAAAATATCTATAAAAATATTTTTCTATTAGAATTTCAATTTTAATCTTAATTAAATTATATTGATCACATCAAAAAAATAAAATTTAATATCTAGTTAAAAAGGTTTAAAATTTTTTAAGATAAAAAAAATTCTAAAAAATTAAGCCACAATATTCATGTAAAAATCTTGTATCATTATAGTAAATTCACTATTTGAATAATTCAGTCCATATTAATTAAAAAAGATTTCGAAAGTTCTCAAATAAAAGTCTATAAAATTTTCCTTTTATAACCAAATTTTCTTTTTTATTTATTTTGCTCTTGGTTTTTTTGAATACACAACGTGTGATCAAAGATTAGAAATTTGATGAAAATCTTCTATTAATTTAAAATAAAATTGTCAATATAAATGCAATTTTATTTTACAAATATTAAAAAAATTTAAGCTTCATTTTCCCGAATCAACTTAATTTCTTTTTATTGAAATTTAAATTTTTAAAATTTTTTTTCGAAATTTAGTCATCTGATTTATATATATATACATATATAGTTAAAAGAATTTTTCATATGATATTAAAATTATTTTCGTGAACACGCTTTTGAAATTTTTGATCTTATTTTTTCTTATCTTTATTTTAGCAAAATTATTTATCACATGTTTTCTTGTATGATTATTATTTAAGTGATCAGTCTAATTTACGAAAAAAGGTATACCTAAGACCACATAAATCATCTAATCCCTAAATGGAAAAATTTTATTAAGTTTTAAAATATTATGATTTAAAAAATTAGAAGAAGATAGTAAATAATAAAATTAAAGATATTTTGTGAGTCAACTTTTATAATCAAGTCTTGGAGATTATACAGGGTGCCCAAAAAAATTTGTCGATTTTTCATAAAAAATTTTTTACTAAGTGAATTTAATCAAATTTTGTATAAATACTTAATAGAATCTAAAAATTAAGAAAATTTTAGTCGTGTTAATAGAAAAATGCCATCAGGAACACTTTTATTTAAAATGGCACCAGTCCTTTAACGTTTTTCTAAATTTATTAGTTAAGTTTAGTTGTTATTTTTTAAAGAGCAATTAAAAATGATTAAAATAAGCATTTAACCATTATTTTACAAAATATTATTATTTTTTAATTGAAAACAAAATCTTTCTCATGGTTTATGCTCTGTTCCCAAACAAAAAGCAAATAACTTATAAAAAAATTTTCAAAATGTTGCTGCCATACTTGAAAAATTTTCCAAAAAGCATTAACTGTGACTTCGAAACATTTTTTTTACATGGAAAAAAAAATGCACTAAAAGCCGCCAACTCAAAGTTACAGTTAATGATTTTATGAAATTTTTTAAATTTGTTTTTATCTCGATTACCTGAGTCATCCCAATAGAACAATTCATTATTGTAAGTTTTTTTTTGAGTCTCTGAAATGACTATCTCGCATAGACTCTTTGCATTAAATCCAGCTAAACTTCTGAATGTGTTTTAAAAGAAAGTTAATTTGGCGATGAATAATTTATTTTGTTCTAAAAATTTTTTGTTCATTTTTTAGCTTAATTTAAACATTAGCTTTTTTATTCTCTTTTTTTTCCTTTAAATAAAATTTTTTATATTTTTTTTCTTCATTTCGTCTTTCTATATTTTGTTCACTCCCATATTTTTAATTTTCTTAATTTTTAAAGTCTGTTTATTTCAGTCAATTATATTTTTAAAACTTTTGAAAATTCGTAATAAGTAAAATTCTTACATTGATAAAAAAAAATTAATTTTCAATCCACAAAAATTTTGTAAAAATAAAGAATTGAGGTACTTTGTTTTAAATCAATTTTCATTTTTTAATATAAAGTTTCATATTTAAAGGATGTGTCAATAAATTGAAAAAAAAATAATTTAGAAAAAATAGGAAAAAAATAATTACTAATAAACTAATCCCACATGACAGAGTCTTTGCAAAATATTTTTATTTTTTATTAAAAAATTTTGGGGCGAATAAAAAGTTTATTAAAAAATTACGTACTGCAAATATTTTTATATAATCAAAAAAATTTGATTATATTTGCTAATGTTTTTGTTGTGTTTTTATTTTTAATAAAAAAATATTTAACAAAAATCAACCAATTTTTAAATTTTCTAATTAATAAAATGTATCTTTTTTTAAAGAAAATTAACTTTAAAAAATAATTACCGTATGCCTTCGTTCGATTTCGCTGCACCACAAGCTTTTGGACCATGCACCAAAACACATCTCGCCCATGTTAAATTTTTCTAAATTTAGAACACATGGTCTAATAGCATTATTACTGGTTTAGATCGGCATCAAACTCTGAAATTCTTAATTCAAAGCGTCATTAAGACTTGATTTTTAGACAAAAAATAATGGAATTTTTTTTATATGCATTTGTTACTGTTTTATTAGTCATTTTATCAAATCTTGATCGAATTGATTTTTTAACCTTAAAATCTTATTTTTTTTATCAAAGTTTTGTTGATCTTAATTCTGAAAATAAAAATGTCACTTTAAGGTTGATACTTATGTTTCTTTGCTGTCAATAATTGAAGGGAAAAGAAAGAACAAAAATATTTAGGTAAAAAAAAATCAATAAAATAATTGATAATTCAATATGAACTTTTTCTCTAAATTTTTAATTTTTTATTTCCTTAAAAAAAGATTTTTTTTTCAGGAATGACACTTATTTATATAGCATGTTTCAGACCCTAAGTTCCGTATTTTAGAAAGTTCCGGACCGAGAATTTAGGGCCATATCAGTTATTCAGTATTTTAGGTTCCAAAAAGTTCGGATTTAAATTTAAGACTTTTGTTTAATAAAAAACCTGAATATAGTATTGCACTGTGTAACTTTAGACATTTAAGTTGACTGTAGATGATAAAATAGTTATTTAGTGAATTTAAAAAAATCATTAAAATTTAAGAATTGTTGCAGAGAATTAGTTTGGGTGGTTCAAACTCGTGTGGAAAAAGCGTAATGAGATTTTGTAAATCATTAAAACTACTTATCTTCAAGAATCTAATTAAACGAAAATCAAAAAACAAAAACTTTTTTTCAACTTCAAATTTTCGTTTTTTTTCTTTGTTCGATAAGTGAAAAAATTTTTTACTTTCAAGAATTAGCTTTAGAATATCTTTTATAGAAATAGCAAGTTATTTAACTTTTAATTAAAGAAACAAAAAAAAGCAATATGGATTTTTTATTATTCAAAATTTGGTTTCGAATTGTTAAGAGCCTGAAAGATTGAAATTTTTTAAAAATAAAATAACTTATAAATAATTAAAATACGATTGAAATTAGAGAAAATTAATGAGAAAAAAATGTTTGCCTAGAAGAGTCTACCTGGCGCAAATATTAGCCAAAGATTCATGCAAACCAGATTTGAATTTTAAATAACTTTTAAATTAATTTAAAAAAAAAATTTTGTTTAGATATGTATTTTTGAATAGCAGTTTGTTAGTAAAAAATTCTAAATAGCTCGTGACTTTTTTTTTTTATCAAATTAAAAAACTTAATGCATTTTTAATTTAATTTGACCGAAAAAATATATTTCCAAGTCTTAGAGCGACTTATTCGAGCAGGAAACAGTAAACAAAATATTAAAATTTTTTTCCTCTTAATTAAATACAGTTTCTATGGTATTTAATTATTCGAATTCTTATCAATAAATGTTTGATAAACTCGGATCGAATCGGATTTTAAAAATGAAAAAAATTCCATTCGTTCTGGCATGTCTTCTGGTGGCATATATTTCCATCCTCAGTCTAGTTTCCATTCTCAACTCAGTTATCTTTAAAAATTATGTCAAGCCAGAGCTAGAAAACGAGCGCGCTCTGCTAAAAAGCTCGCTGTTCAACGAGCTCTCGGGTCTCAAGACCAAACTAGATGGTCTGGATAAAAAAATTCAAGATAAGGAATCACCTGATAACAATCAACAAGATAAACAAAATGAGCTATCACAAAAATCCAGGGTACCTCATGACTATCTTTCAAGATACAGCTTTATCTTGGACTGCAAGAACAGCTTTGACCCGTGGAAACCGAATGGTACAATGCCTAATTATGACCTGAACTCGTACATTAGCCAAGCGCCCAATACAACTCACCAAGTTCGCATAACCAGAGCGGTTCTACTCTACTTTCCCATAGACAAGTTGTCCCACTTTGAGCACGAACTAAAGTGGCTGTACCGCAGCTGGATTAACATGCAGAAGTATGAACCGACCGTCTGGAGGACTGATTTGGTGATTTTTGTGGACAAAGAGCATGCAAACATGGCCAAGCCGGACATTTTTTTCAAAGACTTAAATTGTACATTTGAAAATCAGCGAGTTTCTGCCAACGATAAGCCAATGTGTACTCTGGTCCAGTACAAAGCACTGGCTGACCGAAAACTACCACAGGAAAAAAAAGAGTTTGATTATGAATTTTTATTAGACAAAGTGGACCTTTATTCGGACAAAAGTGAGGATTTAAAGGAATTTTATTCTTTGTTGAATGCCAATTTGTTGAGCTATGGCTACTTGGACTCGATTTTGATGGCGTTTGAGGGCTATCAATATTTTAAAAAAGCCGGCTATGACTTTTTAATAAGAAGCGATATGGACACTTTTTTGACACCAATGTTTGGTACATGGTTGCCGGTGCACTGCAACAACTTTGTGGTCGGCGGAGGAGGCTACAGTTCAGAGTTTAACAGAAAGAGGTTCAAGCGCATAGCCCAAAATTTGGGTCTTGCTTACCCGGATGCAGGCGGGCTAGGCTCCACTTGGTTTTCGAGCCCAGATCAATTCAGACTGGTCTCGTATCTGACTCTGTTGGGCATGGGCTATTTGGCCAATGAAGAGTTTTCCCAAACTGAAAGAGAAGGAAAGCTGGGTGTCCTACTGTGGCCTGACTGGCATTATGGAGTGCTGTTGCTTTACGGACAAAATATCGCTCTGAACCATCTAATCGGCTCCAAGCAGCTTTTTGTGGTCAAGCTAAATGAGTTAATTGATTATCCGACTGCCAACACCCAGTCTGTGTTCAAAAAGCTTCATTTGCATGTGTACCATGGTGAAGATCTTTTTTCAAAATTTTTGTTCTCGATAGGTAGATATGACAATATGACTGCAAATGAAAGTGATGAAAATGCCGACCAGATAAAATACTATGCGCTCAGAATGGCTCTGGAAAGCAAACGGTTATCTGCCAAAGAATTGTCCGCTAAACTTTTTAACGATGTGCTGGTAAACAAGAATTAAGATGTTTTGATTTAATAATTGTTTTTTTTATTAATTAATTTAATTATTATATGTATTCATGCAGATACGATAAAGCAAATTTGATTAAGCAAAATTTTTATGTTTGGACAAATAAAATAATTTGAATTATTTTAATAAAATTGAATAAAGATCATTGCCTTGAGTTAATGAGAAAATTTCAAAAAAATTTCTTTATAAATTTTGTCCTCTTTGAATTTTTTCACATTTCAAAAAATCTTTCATTCAAGATTTCGGAGAAATAAGGCCTAAAAAACGTTTGTATAAATGCCTAGACCAGGTATCGGTAAGACTTTGACACCTTGGTTTCCTGAGAAATTCGAAATTCTGTTATTAGATGTAGTTTCATAAATAAAAGTTAAATTAATTTTAAATTTTTAACAAGAAAGCATGTATAGAAAATAAGAAAATTGCTTTAAAGAATTATATTCTTTACTTGATTATTGATGAACTTTAAAAAAAGAAAACAAAAAAATAAATATTATAGTGGATATAACTGAAAATCATATCAGGAAATTTTTTCAACATACTATAGCTTTTAAACACACTAAATTCTTGTTAGCTTAGTTTTTCTCAATTAAAAGAATTTTCTCTTTTTTAATCATAGGTTAAAATCTTCTTTGTTGACTTCTTTTAATTTTTATATTTATTATATTTTTAATTATATGCTTGTATTTTTTTTGATGTTTATTTTATTAACTTCTATTGATTCTTTCAAATAATATTTTAATATTCTCACATCATTCATATCATCATCTTCATAATTCAAATTACTTGTTAAAACATCATTTTGAAATTCTAGATTAAATTTTTTAGAAGTTGCGTTAGTTTTTGAAAGATTGTTAATAATTTATTATCGACATCATTTTCAAACGGCTTTTTTTTAATTGATTATTCGTAATTGTTTTACGTAATATTTCCAAGTCATCCAAATAATTCATACTATTTGTTATTTTAAATCGATATTTATTGTTAGTCAAAAGCATATCTTTTAAGTAATCTAAGGCTTAAATTCTCAATTTACATTCACCTTTCAAATAATTAATAAATTCATAATTTAATTTATTTTATTTTTTATTTACTTATTTAAAAAATGTTTTAGCCCCATAGGCAATACATATAAAAAGTTGTTTGTGCAAAAATTACAATTAAAATTTTAAAATGTCAGATAAATGTTTTTAAATATTTTTTGTCTCACTATTCCCCAGATATCTCGCTTTTCGCATAATATTCCCGCTATTCCTAAATTGTCTTACTATTTCAATGATATCTCACTTATTCCATTAAAACTTTTTTTCTTAATATCGGAGTTGTTTATAAGTCACAATTTTAAATCTGAGTCACAAAAATTAAAGTCAAAGTTATGACTTGACTTAAATTTTAGTGACTGTGACTTTAACAAGGCAGCCACAATTACCTGGAACGGTAAAAGGAACATTTGGCCGCAACAATAGCTACCTGGAACGGCAAAAAATTCATGTTGCTAAGACTTTTTTCTTTTCACTTAGTCTAACTAATTGGACAAAACTAAATTATCATTTCTTGACAAATCGTGTGGTTAAAAATTGGAATAGATCAAATAAGTCATTTCATATTTATAAGGTCTAATTAAAACTGACCTCCAAATGTTTCTTGTTACAGTCAAAACCTGGTTTAAAACTGTTGATTAAAGGTAAATTCATAATTTTTTTTTTGGCGAAAAGTTCCATAAATTAACTTCTTTATTAAAATCTTAAGTAACCTCTCAATTGATTTTAAATAATTTAAAATTTGCTTTAAAATTTTTCAAGATTATCTATGATATTCTATTTAAAAAAAATTATATTATATTTCATATCAATCAGAGTTATTAAATATAGATTTTTGAGACGTTCTTTATAACTTAGACTCTTTGTAGATGGTACCAATTTTGTAACACTTTGTAATTAATATTGCATTCTAATTCGTTATTTATTTTTTATATATATAAATATATTTTAATATATAAAAAATTTCGAACAAAAATAAAATAGACAGTTTTAAGTAAATAAAGCTAAAAAAATGTTAAAAATTCTTTTAGCATATAATCTCTTAAGCTTTTTGATTTTTCTTTATAATTTTATCGAAAATCGCTAATAAACTAAGAAATAATAGAGATAGTTTAAGACTTAAATTTATCTACGCTTTGCAGGCAAATCCAAGAATTGATTTTTATCTTCTTGACAAGTGGTTGTATTAATAAGAATTAAAGTTGACAAAGAATCACTGACTCTCATATTTACTTTAGTACGACTATTGATCATGCTCATCATACCACATATATCAATTATTTAATAAAAATCTGATGCAGATATAATTAATCCAATTATTTGCCAAGCTCAGCCTCTCCAGCTCACGGCAAGACCCCAGCATGACATGGATGTTGATTTCTTCTCGCCCACCAACGTCCGCAATTACATAGTGCGCCTAAACGGCAAATCGAAATTTTAAAGAATTAGTTAAGTGGTATTCGAGTAAAGACAATTCTTTTAATGACTTTATAAATGGTTCAAAAAACTCTAACTACTGTTCAAAAACCATTCAAAATCAGCTAATTAATATATTGTCGTGTCAAGTATTAAAGAGTTTAGTAAATCTAATAAACGAAAATGTATTTTATTCTCTAATAGTAGATGAAACGACTGATAAAACTAAAATAGAGCAATTATCTATGTGTATAAGATTTGTTGACTCAGATTTAGAAATTCACGAAAAATTTGTCGGTTTTCATGAAGCACCAAAAATAAACGGAGAATCTATTTTCAACTTAGTAAAACAAGCCATAAACGAATTGGGCCTACCGTTAAGTAACGTAGTTGGTCAGTGCTATGATGGATGTTCAAATATGTCTGGAATTTACAAGGGGCTGGCTTCCAGATTAAAAAATGTCAACAACAAAGCACTTTATGTCCATTGCTATGCACATAAGTTAAATTTGGCTATTAAAGATACTTGTTTACGTACTACAGAAGTTCGAAACTGCATTGTACAGTAAACTCGATTTATAATTTAGTTGAAGGCTCCGCAAAACTTCATCACATTTTCAAGGAATTACAAAATGAAAATGGTGAAAGTAATTTGACAATTAAAAAACTATCTGATACTCGTTGGTCATCGAGAGACAAAGCATTTAAATCAATAAGAGACAATTAACCAATTTTATTTGAAGCTTTAAAAGTATTTTTTGTTAAACGTTGAGATTTAAAATTTAAAGTTTAAAAATTAAGGAGAAGGATGAAAATGATCGTAATCAAACCGGTTGCACGGATAATTTACTTCTAAAATTAATAAGAACGTTTGATTTTTACTTTTACATTATCATATTAAGTGAATTGTTCGATTGTATAAACGTTCTATCTGTTTATTTACAAAAACTGAATTTAGATTTAAAAACAGCTAGACAAATGTGCAAAGCAGTGATTGAGAATATTGAAAATTCAAAAAACTCACTGTTTTTTAAAGTAATTTAGTCGCAAGCTTTACTTTTTAAAGCCACTATTTTTTAATTACGAATTACTTTTTGACGATGTGTGTAGTTTTGATTATGAAAAAAATAAAAATAATTTAATGTTCTATAAAGAAATAGTTAACTTTGAATATTTAGTAAGTGAGGTCAAGGTTTGGCAAGGTTTTAAAAAGTCGAATGATCTAAATTCTAAGTTAAAATCTAATAGTGTCACAAATTTAAAAGAAATATGGTTGCACAAAAACTTGAGATCATTATTGCCAAATCTTACAAAATTAAAATATATCTCACAGTTCCTATATCGTCTGCTTCTTCAGAGAGGTCGTTTTCGTACTTAAAGCGTATTAAGACATGGCTAAGAAATTCTATGAGTCAAGAGAGACTAAATAGCCTTGCTATTTTAAGTATAGAAAAAGAGGAATTAGATAAAATCGACTTGGATAAAATCATAGATATTTTTTGTTCAGCTAAAAAACGTAGATTATCATTCAATTAACAATATTACAATTCTTGTATTACAATTTTCCAGTTTTTTGTTAAATTTTATAAATTAAAATAGTTTTTCTTAATGTGTTTTTCTAAATATTTTTTTATAATAGGCATTTTTGTAAAAATTTGATAAATAAATCGTTAAAATAAAAATATCTGGGAATCAAAACAGGTACGCCCAATCCGAACTACTGATGGGGGAAGACGAGTCCAGGAGTGCACTAGCTTTCGTCGAAACAGAAAAGGACCTGGGAGTCACGTTTTTACGTAACTTGAAATTTTCTATTCATATTAGAAATCAAGTGAACAGAGCTACAGGAATACTCGGCCAGTTGAAAAGATCATTTAGATATTGGACCATAGATACCTGCAGGACCCTATATTGTGCCTTCGTAAGACCCCACCTGAAATACGCCGCTGTTGTCTGGTCCCCCTCTAGCAAGAAAGATGCTCGAGCAGGTGCAGAGAAGGGCCACCAAACTGGTGCCCCGGATTATAAAATGGCGCTCCGAAAACCTTCTTGCCATCCTTAGACTAACTCCCCTTTAGGCAGATCACATATTATAATACCTATAATATCTGATCTAGACTGGACACCTAATTTTTCAGAGATGAAATAATTTACCTGAAATTTATAACCTTTTTTTTAGTTAAGTCATTTATTTTTTTTCTGGAATATTAATTTTTTTAACATTTTACATTTTTTTTAATTTCAAAATAGTTTTTGATGAATCTTAATTGAAAAGGGTTAATTTTATTTGATGAAATATTTTTCAATTTGGGGAACAATAAAAGTTTAATTGTGTATTTACATACGCGCTGGTTCTATTGAATGAGTTTTAGGAAGTGAGATCAGCTCAGACGATGCACAAGGCAGAAATACAATTGATTCAGTTAATGATCCTGACGTCACTGATATTGAAGAAAAAGATGAAGATGAGCATGTGTAAGAAAAAAGAAAAAGATATTATTTCATATTAGGAAAATATACAAGGAATTGTCAGAAGTAAAATTAGACATCATTAAATTTAAAGTTTGTTTATATTAAAAGCAGGCACTTGAAAAACCAAAAATGCAAAGAGGAAACTATAGAAGAAAAAACAATTTCTGCTCAAAAAAAATAATTTATCCTCCGCCAACCACAAAGTTGTTGCAATGCAACGGTAACCATGTACCAAACATTAGTGTCAAAAAATTTTTCATTTCAAGATTCATAAAGTTAAACCTTTTGAAAAAAGACTTTTAATGCTCTTACAAAATATTCCATTGTTAAAACAAAAAGACCGATTTTTTCAAAAAATAGATTTCGGGGAAATAAGGGCTCAAAAATGTTTGTTTAAATGCCTAGACCATGTATAGTATGATCTATTTGACATCTATCAGCTTAAGATAAGCGCGAACCACTCCTAGTGTAATGTTATAGCAGAAATATTTTTTCGTACTTTAACAACCATGCTGTCGTGTTTTATGACAAAAACCAAAGTTATTGGAAAAGTTAATCATGAAATCGCTTTTTGCCCACAACAGTTCCACTACAACTATTCAACTTACGAGTTAATGTTTGGGAGAAAACCAAAACTAACTCAAAAGACTTTTATTTTCCTACTCAAGATCCAGTTGTGACTATCCAGGAATAAGAAGAGGAAGGAAGCCAAATCTGGATCAAACAGTTAAACTTATGGTTATTAAATATCTCATCAAATAAGAGACCATTTTAAAGAAACATTTAGACAAGTAACGTAAATGTTCGAATTTATTACGTGTCTTTAAAATAGGGTACTCTGTCTTAGTAACATGTTATTCAAAATTGAGCACTGTTTTTGAAAATAATAAAAATTCATTATTGATGACATTTAATTAAATGTGAACAAATTTTAAAATTATTAAAAATAGTTTCAGCTTTTATTAAATTCAATTAAAAATGTAAATTTAATTATGTTTAAAATCCGAATTCAATTAAAACC
The DNA here is from genome assembly GCA_010279815.1 of Brachionus plicatilis. Lineage (NCBI taxonomy): Eukaryota > Metazoa > Rotifera > Eurotatoria > Ploima > Brachionidae > Brachionus > Brachionus plicatilis. The sequence goes on from QEOQ01000519.1 coordinate 1,107,293, forward strand.
GGATGTATTTTTTAACAAAAGTTAACTTATTCCTTTTTTAAGACATGTCGTATAAATTGAATATTGTTCGTTTTAAAATCATTGTTCATTTTTTAATGACATATCATTATTTCCTATAGTGACATGTCACTAAATTCGGATAATTACGTTATTTAACACTTTGTAAAATATTAGACATGTGTGATTTTAAGAAGAAACTTTGGATTTAGAATTATAATTTGTTTACTTTTCTTTTCTCCAATTTCATTATTATTTGTTGATGCTAGAAGTGGCCATTTATTCATATAATTATTATTATTTAATTATTTTTCATTATTATTTGTGTTATAAACACAAACCACCAGATCATAAAAGATCCGGAAAAATCATTAGAGTCATTTTGACTCTTTATGATAGTTAAAAAATAAATAATATATTTTTTGTGCAAAATTATTTAAATTATTAAATTAATTGAATAAAAATAGTAAATTAATAAAGTTTAGTGTTTTCTTAGGCCTTATAAAATATCCATGGTCAATCGCACTTTTTACAAATAATCTCTATTTCTTTTGTCCAATATCCACACACTTTGAACAAAAATTTATCGCTTTATAATTACCACATTAACGAATTTAAACAAAATTTTTTTTTGAAATTAGTTAATTTAGAAATTTATTCTTATTTTTATGCTGAAAAAAAAATTATGCTCAACAAAAAAATTTACTTGGATTTTAGCAGCCAAACACCGGAAAAAGATTCATTTTGACTCGTTGGTGCTTCTAGACTTGATTTGGCACAAAGACCAATTTTTTAGAATTTGAATTTAGTTAATTTAGAAAGTTATTCTTTTTTTATGCTCAAAATACAAAAATTGACTTGGATTTTAGCGGCTAACTAGATCATCTGCAAAAGAAAAAGAGTATTCATTATTTGTTTTGTAGCACTCAAAGCCCGATATTTTGTATACCTCTAAGGACCGGCGGTGTCAAATTGACACTTTTTAAAAACATGCAAAATACTCGACAAATTTTATGGTTTTTTAAGGTTAAAAAGATTAAATATGATAAAAAAAAATAAATTTTATTTGTCGTATTTAGTTCCGACCCATCCGACCTACACGGCCGATCCATCCGACCATGCCGCCTGTCAAAATTTATTTTATACAAGTTAAAATTATTTTTTTGTAATTATTTGCAAATAAAATTCAAACAACGCTAATTGCTTTTTGGTGTTTACAAAAGCGAGTGCAACAGTTTTTTAACCTTTTTATTTGCATTACACACCCTTTGTAGTTTGTCAAAAACAAATTTGCTAGAGTCTTTTCTTTGTCTTTTAAGATCGAAATAAAAGTCGACTATAATTTTAAATTAGTCGATTTTTATTCGGCTTAAAAGGAATCATTAAATAAATCACTTATTACTAGAATTAAATTTAATTACAAAAAATTATTTTTAATTTCAAATTTTAAGTTGCAAAAGAATTTTTTTTTAAACTAAAAACATTTGATGCAATTTTACGTTTATCTTTTATTTTTTTAAATTCTGCAATTTAAAGTAAGACACTGTAAGTTTAATGGCAAAAAAATAAAATTGTGAAAAATTGAAAATTAGACTGTTTATTTTAAATCTTGTGGCTTGTATAATAAATTTGTATTGAAATAAAAAAAATTTTATTTTTAATAATTGTGGCCTTTTTAATTAAATTTTATTTTTTTACTTAAAAAATGTTTTTTTGATGTTAATGGATCCTTAAATAGCCATTTTCAAAAAAAAATTTTCATAGAATCCTAACTTTTCAAAAGCCAAGCAAAATAATAATTAAATCTTTTATTAAAATCAAAGTATTTAAATTTAGATTTCCAGCTCATGTTCCTCGTTCAAAATTTCTCTGTGTCTTGTATGATCATCTAAATCAATTTCTTTATGATTAATTCTCACTTGCTGCTGTGCTATGTTAGTCCTGGCTTGTTTTAAATTTTGACGAGTTTCATTATATTTAAAATTTTGTTTACTTAACAAACTGTTTTTGCTCTCAATATTTCTTTTTTTAAAATCAATTTCACCAGACTTAAGTGAGATTTGATCGTTCAAATTTTCATATTCTTTTGTCATTTCATGAATTGCTTTTGACTTTTCAACTTTTCTATCCTCAGTTCTTTTCTGGTCATCGAGTGTTTTCTTCAATTCATTATTCTTATTGTCGTACTTATTTTGAGTTATGTTCATTTCACTTTCTAAATTTCTTTCTAATGAATGTAGCTTTTTTTCATTTTTTTCCAAATCTCTAAGTTTAGACTTAAAATCTCGTTTTTTGCTTTCACAATTTTGAATAGCTGACTCATTAGCTGCTTTCCTTGAATTCAGAGATGATATTTCGCTTCTTCTACAATCAATTTCGTAGTCAAATTGGTTCTTTTTGTGATATAAATGTTGCAAAGTTTTTCTTTTATTTTCAATTTCTTTGAGCTTAGTATTAAGTAATTGTTTATTTGACTTCAAATCAGATTTTTTGTCATCTATCGCTTTTTTTTTCTCATTTATGTCGTCTTCCAATTTACTTATCTTTCTTTCAATCTCTCTTTTTTGCCTTTCAGACTCTCGCTTTTTTTCTCTTAGCTCAGAGATATTCATAACTAAAAGAGTCAATTTTTCAACTTGCATTTCTATGTTTGATTTCAAAGCACTGCATTTTCTGATTATCTCTTGTATTGCTAAATATTTTAAATTCTTTTCTAGTTGAATATTTTTAACTTCAACTTCAGCGTTATTAATTTTTTCTTGAAATGTTGAAAGCTTTTCATGTTTGGCATTTTTTATATCATTGTGCCTCTGTATGCTTTCTTCATATGTTCTAATTGAACTGTTCAATTTTGTATGCTTTTCATTTAAATCTCTTGATTTTGCTTCAACATTGGTCCGGTTGTTTACCAAGTCTTTATGGTCTTGATTTATTTTTTCATAATTCCCTTTTAAATCTTTTTTTTCTCCTTCCAAATTTTCAATTCTATCTTTTATTTGCTTATAATTTTGATTTTCATTATTTAGCACTTCCTTTTTTTGGTCTCTTTCTCTGATATGATTATCTAATTTATTTTTTGATTTCTAAATTTTTTTAAAAGATGATTAAGATAGATATCTTCAAATTCAGGATCAAAATAATCAGATAAAATAGTATTTTGTATATTGTGAAATGCTTCGCGTGAGTTTCTGATCCGTCACGGTTGAGTGGTTTTTGATCGATCTTCGATTACTGATTTTCTTGACTGATATACGATCGAAAGAAGGGTCCTTATGCCACTTCTCAATGCCTTTTTTGTATACTTTTCAATATACGGAAGAACTAGACTACTCTGTGCTTGAGTTGGTCAGCTTATGACCAAGTCTTTCGCCTAGTCCCTAGGGCCTCAAAGAACGAAGCAATAGGATTGTTTAATCATAGGATAGTTTTCAGTAACCTGATAGATGACTTTTCAATCACCTATAAAATTGATCTAAAAGATACTTTTCAATATCTTATTCCGGAAAGTAAACTAAGATATAATTTTCTTTCTAAGATTTTGTTTAAGTTTTTTAGCTATTTTATTATTCAAAAATCCAATTAATATATATACGAAAATTACAAAGTTATAAGAGTTTTTCTCATTAACTTTTCTAAAAATAACTTCAAGGTAAAATTTATTAAATTTTATTTTTTTCTTTTTTAATCTTGAAATTACATCTTTACAATTGCCAGAAGCGAGTTAAAAGATGGACACAAATGTATAAATACTGTGTCGATTTCGAAAATTTGGACTGAACTTCGTCAATTGATTGGTTAAGTTTTAAAAAAAAATATACAATTTTTTTAATCGAAATGAAATTTTTATATTCACATTTAATTTTGATATAATATTTTTTGTTTTATTGTAATAAATCAATTCCTCAGTCATTGTGACGAGAGACAACTTTACAATCTGTTAACTTACAAACGTAAATAGTGTACGTTGAGAGAGACATACAAACACATTTTTCTATAAAGACTTGAGTTAAACATTAGTTTTGATTTTTAAAAGAACAATCTAAACTAATGTTTAACTAAGAATAAAGAATAAAGTTTCTCCCCAAGCAAAGTTACTTGTGTTTTTTGTTTATTTCCCTAAATAATCTTAACGGTCAAAAACTTGTCAATTACATCTCAACATTTTTTTCTCTCAAAATTTTTTTCTCAATGGTTAAACGTAAAGAATTAAACTAAGAATTTTGTTGTGATTAACCTTGGATTGTCAGAAAAGTCTCTTGGTTTAACTTTTATAATCTTATCAAGGTTAAAAAATTCAAATTTATTATTTATTTATTTAATATATAATTTAGAGGGAATAGTTCCTCTTGGCAGCTCCGAACGGCGTAGTGCCTTCTTTTCAGCCAGCCTGTTAGGAATATTTTGTAATTAATTTTTATTATTATTAATTTCAGCCTTAT
>QEOQ01000519.1:1112811-1126104 GCA_010279815.1 Brachionus plicatilis
TACAGACATACAAATAAATAAATAAATAATTAATTGCAAAGTTTCTACAGGTATATGAGTCAGGAAAAAAAGTCTTAATAAGTCAAAAACAAGTCAAAGTATGACTTTGACTTGTTTAAAAAATATGAAAATTCCAAGTCACAATTTTTTTTATATCTTGATTTTTTATATTTTTTAAAGATTTTTTAATATTTTTATTCGTGTTTAATTTATTTCTAAAATTTTTTTAAGCGCAAATATTTTTGTTTTTTATTAATAAATACACTTAAAAAGAATATCACAATTATTAATTGTTTAAAAAATCATGTTTCAATATTTACATTGAAAAATAAATTCAAATAAATAATTTTATTTTTTCCTGGATAAAAAAATTCAATACTTATAATTTTTTTATAAATTTTAATTCTATTCTTAAAATAAGTAAAATTTCTGACTTTATTTTTAAAATTTTGTAACAAGTCCAAGTCCTGACTAGCACTTGACTTGTGACTTGTGACTTTTATACAAGTCTGAATAAAATGTAAAAAAATTTTAAAAAATTTAAAAATTTATCAAAATCAAATATTTTTGTCGAAAATTTCGACTATTTTTGCCGTAAGCATTTTTTCTGAAATAAATAAAGTTATACTTGAAGTGACGTAATATTACGTAATTTTACATCATTTTACGTAAGCTTTCATTTTATTTCATCCTACTTTAAATGTAATTTTATGTAATCTTTCATTTTTTGATGTTAAATTACGTTAAATGATGTAACATTACCCGTTCTTAGTGCTTGATATCGATAACTTCGAACGATAAAAATAATATTTCGATATCGACCAAAAGTATCGATATTTTTTTGATATCGACCAAAAGTATCGATATTTTATTGGTATCGTCTAAAGATATCGATACTAATTAATTAACTAACTGTTCCTGATAATTTTTTTAAATTAAAGATTTTTTAAAATAATATTTGAACTAATTTTTTTAATTTTTTGTAAAAAACATTGTCTTCTCTATAATAATTATTGAATTATTAGAAAAAAGCTCAAGCTACAAGTACACCATCTGAGACCATTTTCCTTTACAGGCTACAGTCTTTAAAATCGTCGTAATTCACTAAATCTAAACTAAGTTGAAAAAATAATGATTCTTTACCAAATAGAAAAAAATAAAGGTAAACAGAATACAGATTTCTGCATAAAAAAATATAAAATGAATAAAAATAAATAAATTTTTTTTATTTAAGTAAATCATAAATCCTTATTAATAAAAAATTAATTCAAAAAAATTTTATTAGAATGAGGAAGCTTTTTAATTAAAATTATTAAATTAATTATTATCATTTTTATATTCAATTTTGTATATAAATTTTTATTTTAAGTATAATTTATTCAAATTGAATTTAAAAATTAAATAATTTATCAGAATTCTTGGCAAATATCGATACCATCGGATGATATCGATAATATATTGACACCCTTGCATGATATCGATATCGATTATCGATATCAAGCACTACCCGTTCTGCATTTTAAAGAAAACCACTGTGGATTAACCGATTAGAAAATGATTCTAAAAACCGGTTCCTTTTTGAAACGAGTTCTATTCTGGAACCGGTTTTGCAAAAAAAAGGTTTGAAACCAGAGTTAAGGAAACAGTCTACTAGATCTAATCAAAAGTTTTAAACAAAATGCTATTTGATCTGATTTTATGATCCTAAGCTTCAAGTTGGCATTAAGATAGCAAATTTAAATTTCAACTTTGAAGAATTTACTTGAAGTTTACTCTGTGCATTTTGATGGTTTGCTTCACAATTTTTGCTATGTGTTTCAGCAGTTGTTCTTTCTTGCACTCTTTTATTCTTATTTTGAACTTTATTCTTTAAGTTTATTATGGAATTCTGCTTTTTCGTTTCTGCATTTTTCCTTTTTAGAAACGCAGAGGCACATTGTGTTTTTGCCGAAGCCAAATTAGCTGTCGCTGTAGCTACAGCCGCTTGTGCAGCTGCAACACTCGCACCTCCAGTAGTTGCAGCGGCTGCCAAGGCTACTTGCAGACTGGCTTTGGCTTGTTCAAATTGAACTTCTGCCGCCTGAAGTCTCAATTTAGCTGCTTCGTGTTCTGCAATTGCAGTTTTTTCAGCACTTTCGTCCGCTCTGAGTTGATTATCTGCTCTCTGCCGTTCTTCTTCAGCAAATCGTAAATTTTCTTCAGCTATTCTTAATTTTTCTATTGATTGTTCTAATTTACTCTCACTTTCTTCTAGCTTTTTTTCATCAATTTCGTTTTCTTTTTTCAAATTTTTTACTTCAGAGTTTAAAGTTTTTAAATTTTTTTTTAAATCTGTTAGTTCTTTTTCCTTATTTTCTCTTTCTTTTAAAGATTTTTGAATATCATTTTCTTTTGCATCAACTTGTGATTTAGCTTGATTTATTTTATCTACATTTTCTTTTATTTTATTTTTCAAATTTTCAAGTTCCATTAAAGTCGCGTCTTTTTTGGAATTTACTTCTCTCAATTGTTCTCTGAGATAGCTTACTGTTTGATTGTCGGAATTTAATCTTTGTTGAATCTTTTGTATCTCACTTTGAATTCCATTGATATTTTTTTGTAAATCTTTCAAATATACAAGCTTTTCGGATAGTTTTCTTTCCAAATCGTTCACTTTTCTTATCTCTTCATCTTTTTTTTTTATTTCAGATTCAAGTTCCCTTTTTTTATTCTATTTAAATTTAAAATCAAAAATATTTTATTTCTCTTAAAACAAAATTCTAAATAAAAAATAATTTACTTCAACTTCAGCTTTTAATTCTCTTTTCTTTTGTTCTGCATTATTTCTCCTTTCTTCAATGTCTCTAATTAGCTCATTGAAATAATCAATGTGATCTACCAAATCGTCTAATTCACCGAGAAACTTGGCTAAATCTTCTGCTTTTTTTTGTATTTCTTGTTCAAGCGCATGGATTTCGGTTTGAAATTTTTCTATCTCATCTCGAATATTTTCTAATTCATTTTCTACACTCTGTATTTCAAAATCCATATTTCTAATCTCACTATCCAACATTTCTTTCTCTCTTAATTTTTCATTTAATTTTGTCTGAATATCTCTTAATTCATTTTCAAGGTAAGTTTTATTGTCTTTTAACTTTTGCATTTCTTCTTCTAAAAGCCTGATTTCATTCTCGATGTCTTCGCGCTGTTCTTCAATCTCAAGCAATTGCTCTTTGATTTGTTCCAACTGCATTTCGAGCGAAAATTTTTTTTCCTCAATTCTTTCTATTTGTTCTTTAAGCTCATCAACTTGTAGTTGAATTTTTTCAATCTCTTCTTGAATCTGGTTTTCTTCGCGTCTATGCCTCTCTAGGTCGAACTTTTTTCTCTCCAACAATTCTTCTAATCGAGCTTTTTCTTCATTTAGAGCATTTTCTTCGTTTTTAAGATTATTTAAATCCCTCTTCGTTTGTTCTTGCTCATTCTGAATTTCAATTAAGCTATTTGAATAGATTGACTCTTCCTTTTGGAAATTTTCTAAAGCATCTCTGTTGTTTGCCTCAATTTCTTGGTTCATTTTTAACTCTAGATCTAAAAAAGTAAGTTTTCTTAAATCAATTTTAAATTGTTCACTAAAGTATTGAATAAATAGTTTCGGTCGGTGGACCGCCAAAGTTGACGGTGATCGCTTTACGAACTAGATTAGAGTCATCACGTGAAACCTTAAAAAGTAAAATTGAATTTCTAACTAATGATAATAACAATAAACATTGGAATGTGAGATATGATATCTTTTTAAAATATTTTTTGAAGATAGAGCAAAATTTTTTTATGTAATTTTAGACATAAAAAAAAATTAATTTGCTATAATTAAAGGTTATTACTAAAACCCGGACCACCTATTTTTTACTAAAATTAGGACCTATACTTTATAGACGAATAAAAAGCAAAATTAAATACATCTACCGTAACCGCTTGATTAAAACTCCAGGAATAAAACTGTAGTTCCTTCTTTATACTATTGGAGTTAAGACAATACCCGACATGTTATAATATATTTTAATTAAAATTCTGGAGTAAAGGAGAATTTAATATTTTAAGCCATTTATAAAGACTAAAATTCAGCTTTATTCCAGGAGTAAAGGCTGAAAAATAACGGACATCTTTGAAAAATTGTGGAGTTAATTTTGAAGATCATTAAAGTCAAATTTAGCTTTTATTCTAATTTCAAAAAAAAAAGTTAGGTTTTATTCCATATTTAATTAAAGTTTTGTCAAAGTATATCAAAAAACTTTTAATTTATTTTTCGAATAATTTTGCCATTTTCGTCTCTTGGCAAAGGTTTTCGACCTCTTTTTTTGCAATTACCAAACCATTTACAATCGAATTCAACGCTGCAGCAGGTGCAGTTGATTTATTTTGATTTCTAATATTTTGATTGTTGTTTATTTGTGCACTTAAGGCTAATTCGCTAAGAACATAACGACCAACTAATTGTTTGTTTCTTTGTACATCATTACTAATTACAGGAGATACATGGTTCAAACTAACATGGTTATGAGGTATTAAAGTTATCGCTGAAGAAGTTGTTTTATGACATCATTTTTAAATTCCAACGAGTATCTTTGCCGCCTTTTTTTATCGTCTTCTAGAGCATCAGTAACACCTATGTCTTCTTCATTTACCATTTTTCAATTTTTAGCTTAAGCGATGTTTTTTATTTTAAAAGAAAATTTTTTTTTATTGATTGTAGATGGTTTGGTAATTGCAAAAAAAGAGGTCGAAAACCTTTGCCAAGAGACGAAAATGGCAAAATTATTCGAAAAATAAATTAAAAGTTTTTTGATATACTTTGACAAAACTTTAATTAAATATGGAATAAAACCTAACTTTTTTTTTTGAAATTAGAATAAAAGCTAAATTTGACTTTAATGATCTTCAAAATTAACTCCACAATTTTTCAAAGATGTCCGTTATTTTTCAGCCTTTACTCCTGGAATAAAGCTGAATTTTAGTCTTTATAAATGGCTTAAAATATTAAATTCTCCTTTACTCCAGAATTTTAATTAAAATATATTATAACATGTCGGGTATTGTCTTAACTCCAATAGTATAAAGAAGGAACTACAGTTTTATTCCTGGAGTTTTAATCAAGCGGTTACGGTATTTAAAATTTAATTAGATCTATTTAATCTTTTGTTTAAATAGATCTAATTAAAAAAAAAATATAATTAAAATATAATTTTAAAATATAATTTAATCTTTTGTTGATTAAATAGTTTTTTTTTTAATTATTAATTAATTTAAAATGATTATTTTTGTAAATTATAGTTTGCTAAAACATTTTTTTCATTAATGTTTTTTTTTATTTTCTGGCCATTTTTTCATGAATTTTTTAAATTTGTTTAAAAATTCTTTTTTTAATATTCGGAACAGCGAGTGAAAGAGATAATAGCTTGACAGCAAGCAAAAATAAGAAAGAATATATTGAAAAACTTGAATTACTTTCTAATTACTTCGACTCTCTTAAAGATAAAGAAAATTTAAAAAGTTTTGGTGATTGGCTTTTGGAGCATAAGTCTAAAAAAATTTTGAAATTTTTTATTACACCAAATTTAAAATATGAAGATAAGTTAAATAAGTATTATACGATTAACGATATTGAAGGTTTTAATAACTCGATAAAGGAAAGAATACCAAAAACAAAAAACAATTTAACAGAAATTTTTAGGTTTTTTGAAGAAATTGCTGATGGTTAAATAAATGCTTGAAAATCAGTAATAATCAGTAATCAGTTTCAAAGATAATCTTAAATAAAAGAAAAGGAATTGATTAATTGATTGAAATTTTTATGTATAGCTTCCAATCAAAACTTACATTCGCTTCTTATAAGATTTATAAGATAATTAACTAAGATAAAACTTAACGTAAAAAATGGCCGCTAAATTTTCAGTTTTGTTTTTGTAAAAATAAACAATTAAAACCAAGTTTTTTGAAATATAAATTAAAATATTGAATTTAAATTTAATAATAAAACTGAAATTTGATTCCTTTTTAAAACTTATTTAATAATAAAAAGTTTAAAATAAAAAGTAGAGTCAAAATCACTAAAATTAAATTTAGACTTTAGACTAGTGTTGGGAACCGTACAAACGGCCATTGATGCGGCCAAAAATTTTTTAAACCGCGAACAAGACCGCCTAGACGGACGGTTATAAAGGCGGACGGCCACTTTGGCGGCCAGACCCGCGGCCAAAAATTTGTACCGCTGAGTTCGCAGGCAAAAACATAGACGGACGGCCAAATGTACGGCCAGCCCTAAAACGGACGGCCACTTTGGCGGCCAGACCCGCGGCCAAAAATTTGGACCGCGAAGTTGGCCGGCCAAAAAAGCTAAATTTTTAAATTATTTCTTGAAAAAGCTAAATTTTTGAATTTATTTTTCTTGATTAGAAGTTAGAGATTTGTATGTAATATTTGAAAATATTTCGTTTCTTTTAATTAAAAACTTAAAAGAACATCAAAAATTATTTCACAGAAATTTTTTACCGCTGATTTTATCTGACCGCCAAAGTGGCCGTCCGTTTTAAGTTTGGCCGTACATTTGGCCGTCCGTCTTTGTTTTGGCCGGCCAACTCAGCGGTCCAAATTTTTGGCCGCCGGTCTGGCCGCCAAAGTGGCCGCCTTATTTTGGCCGCGTTCGGACCGGTCAGGCTTGGCCGCCGCCCAACACTACTTTAGACTTGTGATCTTTAAACAACTCTGCTTTAATTATATTTAAGTTTTTGTTTTGTCAAGGCAGCCATCGGATCGGTTATAATAAACAACTCGTGGTGCATTTACAAAAATAGTTTATTTCAAATTTTATAAAATATTTCATTCAATTACTTTATAAAACTTTTTTATGACCCAATATATTTAAACTTAAGTTACTAATGAATCAAATCAACAAACCGATTTTGGAGATGCATAAGAAATTTTGACATTGAAAATTTTGAAAAATTTTTAAAGTCAATTTTTTGTAGCGTTAAAGATCCAAGAAATCTAAAAAACTTATTTAGATCATAAACAAAGACTGATGATTTTGATTTTTTTAATTTAGCTTTTTATTGTCTGATTCTATGCTATCAATAATATTTTTTCGAAAAAATTAATTCAAACTGTAAAAAATTCTTGAATCTATGAAAATAGAAAGGACAATATTGAAAATTGCTAGAATTCAATTTTTTTTTTCAACTTTAATACACCACAAGCTTTTAAAACTCCTTTTAAATAAAAATAAAAACAAAGAATTTTATGATTATATTATTTCTTACATTGAACAATTCCACATTATTGAAAAAATTTAAAAAATTATCTAAGAAAAGGACAAAACCAGAGAAAAACATTTAAAAATTATTGGAAAAATACACTGCTTTTATATAAGACGCAGAATGGGCTAAATTACGTAATTATGCATTATACTTAATTATACATATACCGACCGCTCTGTGATTAAGAAAAGATCATTTTTAAATTATTTGACCAACCAACACTGTTTTTTACAATTATAACAATTACCTTTAAAAAATTATTCACAGCAAAATCTATTGATTCAAGAAAAAAAAAGATATACATGAATGAGGATGAACCTTATATAACCTATTATTATTACTTATTAAAATTTAAGTCCCATGGACAAGTATAAAAAAAAGAAAAAAAAGTAGAATATAAAATAGTGATTATAAAAAATTTCATAATTTATGAAAAAAAAAAATAAATACATTTAAAACCTTGTAAAGATAAAAAAAATCCGATAGAGGCGACGATTTTATTTATAATAAATTTAACTGAGTCTACAACTCCAACATTTTCACTTTTGTAACTAAATTCTATTAAAGATTTAACCAGTTTAGGAGCTAGAAAATATCCCATATTCAGGGTATTCTCTAGCAAATTTAATTTTAATTGTTATAACATAGAAACGATGTAAATAACTCTAAAAGAACTAAGGTTGGATTTGGGCTTTACACTTAGAGTCGTTAACACATGTTTATGGTATAAGGTAATGGTTAATTTAGTATTTTTTAATTTTTTTTATTCTAAGTCTTTTTGAGACTGTTTGAATTTTCCTTTATTTTATTTTAAAATTATTCGATGGTTTAATCCTCATTTTGTTGACCGTGCGCATTCCAAAACAATTTTACTAAAAGTTAAATTTTAATATAAGCTTACGTAATTTAGCCTATTCTGCACTTTTTTAAAAAGCACTGTAAACAAAAATTGGGAAAAAGAACAAATTCTTTAAGAATCCGGACGCCTTTTAGAATTGGATATTACATTGTAACATGAAGCATTGATGCTTTTTAATTTAAAGCTTCTCAATTTATTTAGAAAATTCAAAAAAAATTATTGAAATTGCTAATAAAATATTTTAAAAGCTTTAAATTTTAATTCTCCTTGAATTTAAACTGCTTAATTTAATTAAATATTTAATGATAAATGTTATCCTTAGAAAATTGATAAAAAGTAATAGTTTTATAAAATTCACAAAATCAACCTACAAAGAGGACCATTTTTCATATTTCTTGTCAAAATTTTTACTAGATAATTTGAATAAATATTTAATTCAAATATCTTTTCTAATCATCTTAAAAATTGTCTTATGACAAGTTTTTTTCAGCAAATTTGCGTCAAATTCTCTTGATGAGATTAATACTCAAGCAGTATATATTCAAGGAGAATTAAAACTTTAAGTTTTAAAGAATTTTTACCAGTAATTTCAACATAATAAATTACTATCACATGTTTTTTATTTTATTCAATTATAACTTTATCAGATAACTGCATAAAGGTAAAATTAAATTAAGAAATTTAACTTCTAAATTTATTTAGAAAATTCAAAAAAAAATTATTTTAGGGAAAAATATCTTTATTTAATTTTACCTTTCGGCAGTTATCTAATGAAGATACAATTGAATATTTTTTATTAAATTTGAAATTTCAAAAGAAAGCGTTATTTTCCCTTTTTTTCTTACCATACAACATCATGGCACAGCGACCAAAAGTACTGCATTGTTTACCAGCTATTTATTAATTTATTGATTTTGATTTCGACCAAAACTCTTAATCTCACTTTTTTACAAAATTCAAATCGATGGATCACTCATTACAGTAGCTAGCTAATTGATCTTTATCATCTTAGGTAACTTAAATAATACATTTGGATTTTTTCAATCAATAGGACATATCTAGCAATCATCAGCATAGAGAAGACATTCAGTTTTTAGTTCAACTGGAAGTTCGTTAATAAAAATAACAAAGAAAAGGTGGCTTTCCTTTTGTATCAATAGGTGAAATTCGCAAGTCTCCAAAAATGAGGTATTTCACCTGATTCTAATGATTTTTTTTAAATGAGATGATAAAGGATAGAAAGCACCTTCAGCGACATTCGTCAAAAAGAGTGGTCTTATACCATCTATTTATTTTTTTGATAGTTTATTTTTAATATATTTTCTAAATGGCTTTGAGTAATTAAACTCCTTTCACCATTGTTAGATAAATTTTTAAATAGTGTTAGAGTTTAAATAATTTCAAAAAGAACAAATGACAAATACGTTTTAGAAAAATTCCAAGCTTTGAACTGTCCACTGCTGCAAATTCTTTGAGACATTTGACTACGGAGTTCTAAAGTCAGGTATTCTTGAGTTTTCAACAAAGACATCAACGTATTCTTTCGAAAGGCTTGTTATCAAAGTGTTTTTGTGACAGAAATAATTTTTTAAGTATCTAATTAACAGTTTTTCTAGCCTTTACTTAATTGGATAGTTAAAAGTTATAAAAAATTTCCGACGGGATGTCAAAGGGAAGATGGTAAATAGACCTGAAAGAGATATTTTGAAGTACTTGTAACCTTTGGATATTTTTTTTTTGAAACTAGTTTAATAGTAAAAAAACTATTATCTATAATTGAACCTACGAGAGCATTATAAACTCCTACTAAAGTTTTAGCATTGAGTTTCCATGATTTATGGGACAGAATTTTGATAATATTTAATCTATCTTGACACCTAGACCGGATAAACTTGACTTGAGAGTTAAAACATAAGCTTTCATCAAATTTTATACCTAAAAAAATTGGAAAATCACAGTATGGAATTTTCTTGCCAAGGAGATTAAGAACTAGATCCTGATTTTTTGAAGAATTTCCAGAAAAAAATAAGTAGCAGCACTTATCCGGAGCCATTTTTAGTCTCCAATTGTAGAGCCAAGTTTCGACTTTTTTCAAGAAGCTATTTATAACTTTAGCAAATAATTATGAATAAGAATTTTTTATTTTTTGTCCTGTTTTGGTACGTCATTAATAAAAATTGAAAATAAAAGAGGGCTAATAACGGCACCCTGGGGTACGCCATCTATCCTTAAACCCTTATTAACTTTTGCTCTAATTTCCATATATAAGTTTTGGGCTATTTGTTATGGTAATGAAGATTTTAAAATACTTAGACAAATGCTCAAAGATTTATTTGGGAACGATAATAATTTTAAAAATCCAACTGAGCCTATTGAATTATCAAGGATGTATGTTGAGATTGCAAGAAATGACAACATTTCATTATCAAATGAATAAAAATTATTTTTAGTTGGCTCTAAATATTTCAATATCAGTTTTTAAGTTTAAGAATTTAGTTCTTGATATATTAGTATTTATTCAATTTTCAATAAATATTTGATGAAACAAAAGTTTTTTCTAAATTTTTTAGTCTTATAATAGGCCTTTTCGGATTTAAAAATTCGATTAGAAAATTATATTTATTTAAAACGAAATTAATTAGAAAATATCAAAATTTACTTTATTTTAATAGATAACAAAATGGATGAAGAATCAAATGTTAAAAAACTAATTCTTGATTCAAAGAATGAAATTCAGAATGCTGTGAATGAAAAATTGGATCACATATGTTTTCTTAAAAATATGGATAAAAGTGAGGAATACATAAGTAGATTTGATAGATTTTGGAGATTTGCATTTGAAAATATTTCAATTTGGAATAAGGTAGTCGAAATGTGTTCTACTAGAACTGTTGAAGAATGTGAGAGCTACAATCAACAAACTAGTCCAAAAAGCCCACATAATTCAAAGATTTTAAGCAAAACAAATTATAAAATAATTGAAGACGCTGAAATAGTTGTAGAATTTTATAATAAGCAAGTTTTTGGTATAATTTTTTTTTAATTAGAAATATTAACGTCAAAAAAATCAAAATTTTTGTCAAAATTTTCTCTGCTATCTGGAAAACATCATTGGTAAACATCTCATGGCTGTTTTATTACAGTACGTTTCTGAACAAAGTTGACAGCCTAGCGAAGCACATGCTCTAGCGCTGCGCTAGAACAAAAATAAATGTTCAAGAACACACTCTAGAGCTGCTTGCGCAGTGCGCAAAAAACTGTCAACTTTGTTCAGAAACGTACTGTATCTATGCATTTTATTTCTTTGTTTCTCAACTTGATTTGCATGAAGTTATTCATAATAAGCAAAAATTTATACATTATCCATTACTTTTAAATAAATATTGATGAATAACATGAAAATAGTAGTAAATAGAGACATTTTATTATTTATTTGTTTTTCTGTTCGAGCATACGAGCATATTCAGATAAAAAAAAAAAAAAAAATAAATAAATAAAATAAAATAAGATAAAATAAAATAATTAAAACAGTTTAAAAACTTTTAAATTTTAAATAAGTTATTTTTCATTTATGAATGAAAGGATGAGATACAAAAATAATAATTAAAGAGCTGGGAGAAAAAAGAAAAAAAACAAAAAAAAATAAACAAAAAATATAGATAAGATCTTAAGAGTCAGAAAATTTTTGTATAATTAGGTAGCAGCTACATAGAGGAGTGGGATTCGTAATAAATCTAGAATCGAAGCCTCTTTGATACTCCGAAACAAGTCTTTTAGTCAATGGAACTGAATAATCAAGAGCATTACGAAGGTAATTTTCTAAGAGATTGCTTAATCTGTGGTCAATTTTACTGATATTCAATTTATTTTCTGCTTCATAGAATAATGATTCAGAGGAGGTTCTGAGAGGAAGTTTTAGAATGCATCTAACAGCAGTATTTTGAATAACTTGTAACTTTTGTAAACCTGATTCGGAGAATGAGTTAAGACATGGAAAATTATAATCCAGAATTGAGCCAATAAGTGCCTTGTAAAGACTAGCTAGTGTATTGTGGTTGAGCTTCCAATTTTTTGAAGACAAAATTTTTATTATATTGAGTCTATTCATGCATTTAGTCTTTACTTCTTTAATTTGTTTATCAAAGCAAAGACTTTCATCAAAGTACAGACCAAGAAATTTATTAGTTTTAGAATAGGGAATTGTTTTGTTGAATAACTGAAGTCTAAAGGTATTATTAAATTTCTTATTTTTTGTGAAAATTGTGTAGCTACATTTATTTGGGCACATTTTCATCTTCCATTTGCATAACCATGGCTCTATTTCTTTTAAATAGTTATTTATTTCTCTTTCAATTTTTCCTGTCTTTTTAAATATGAAGAAAGTAATCAGGTCATCAGCAAACAGGAGTGAGTATTTTTTGTTCGAAATATCGGCTTTGGGAACATCATTAATAAATATGCTAAAGAGTAAGGGGCTTATTACTGAGCCTTGTGGAACGCCTGCCCTAATTGGAAATGAATTTGATGTAAAGTCATTAATTTTTACCTTAAAAGATCTGTGATACAAGAATGATCGTATCCAGAGGATAAGATAGTCAGGTATTTGAGCTTTAATTAGTTTATAGAAGAGACCTTCATGCCAAACCTTATCAAATGCCTTAGAAATATCAAAAAAGAAACCGCACACCTTTTTAGATCTGCAAAAAGACTCAGATATTTTTTGAATCAAAAAGATAAGGTAAGACATTTTAAAATGGAGTCATATTTATTCGGGCTCATCCAGTTACTGAAATGGGCTCATTACTCATAAACAATAATTAATAATTTAGTCTCATAATTCGATTAAAATGAATTACTATCTATTTTTTCCACAAAAAATGATTACGATTCATGTCCTCAACTCATTTTCTTTCTCAATTATTACTTTAAATAACTTATTAATTACTGAAATAATATACAGCGCAAATTAAAACTAACTTGTACGCATTTGATCTTCGACTCTTCCTCAACTCTTCCTTTCCTCGACTATTCCTTTTTTCAACTCTAAGGAAAGAAAAGGTCGAGGAAAAGAAGAGTTGAGTAAGAGTCGAAGATCAAATGCGTACAAGTTAGTTTTAAATTGAACTGTACATAAATTAATTA
>QEOQ01000519.1:1126237-1144224 GCA_010279815.1 Brachionus plicatilis
AGTTGAGTAAGAGTCGAGGAAAAGAAATGTACAAGTTAGTTTTAAATTGAACTGTACATAAATTAATTAAAATGAATCAGATTAGAATAAAAAAATTTCTATTTTTAAAATATTTAACTTCCTTTTGAGCTCTTCCTTGATATAATAAGGAGCTGTAGGAAATTTATAATAGGAGGTGCACCTCCTATAATAGTATTCTCCTCGTTTTTGAGGCACAAAATCATGAATGACCTTGATTATAAATATATACCGCTTACCGATCTTTTAAGACTTTTTAGAGAAAAATAGATGAAACTTTAAAAGATATTTTAAAGAAGTCTAAAAGAAATTTTTAAAGATATTTTAGAGAAATCTTAAAGAAATTTTTTAAAGATATTTTAGAGAAAAATGTACGATAACCTCTAAAAAACCTCAAAGAATTTCTCTAAAATTTCTTTAAAGATCCTTTAAAATAAAGTTAACTGGGTGATCTCAACGTGAAGACTTAAAGTTTAGGTTGTTTGAGAAAAAATGAAAATGGTCTTATAATAATAATAATAATAATAAGAATAAGCTACATCAAGCAAGCTTGCGGAGATGACCTACTAGGAGGACATCTATGGTAGCCGAAATTGTGCAGAAAAGATGGAAAATAACAGAGAAATACATTATTTTTTTTTTTAGTTCAGTAAGAGTCATTGTTTAATTAAATCTAAGAAAGTATTGTGTGGAATTAAGTAAGTATTATGTACAAGAATTTTACAAAGTAAGAATATGCAAGAATATCCTTATCTCAAAGAAAATTCTTAACAAGCTTAGCATCTCGGTAATTAATGATTATACTCCAACATATAATAAATTTAAAACGGAATTTTATGAATTCCTTGATATTTTTTTTAATTCCGTCTTCACTCTCAGATAGAGTTGTATTAATTTAGTAAAATATCTCTCAAATAGAAAATGGGATCTAAAGCCAAAAACATTAGGTAATCTTTACAAATCCTTGATAGGATCAATCTTGGATTATTCTTTTCCTTGTTTAAGTTGATTCTCAGAAACTAACATCTAAAAAATACAAGAAATTCAAAATTCAGCAGTTCGATCTATTTTGAAGCTCAAATATGATACCCCCTCCAATATTATAAAACAAGAGGCCTTCAATAATCAAGAGATCTATTAACAGCTTCAAATCGACTGTTTGAGTTGAGTGAGAGATATTTCAGAGCAGGATTGAGTCATTCTGTTCCACTAGTCGTCGGACTGGTAGAAGAATATAGAGAAAGTTTCGAATCAAGATATATTAAATATCCAACTCCATTGTGTAACTGCTACCTAGTAATTTCTTCTTTCTGAACTATCAAATATTTAAACATGCCTTACCTCTAGTTATTTCAACATATCGTTTTTCTTTTAACTTATTTATTACTTTATAAAATACTTAAAAAATATTTATTTATTTATTTATTTAATTGAAAAATAAATAAATATTAAAATAAAAATTGTTACCGTTTAAGTGATTTCGTAGCTCTTATTTAGTATTTTTAGAGGCCAAAAATAATGAATAGATGAATCTAAAGTAGTAATTAAATATCTGATAATTAATTAATTATTGAGTCCAAAATAATTATGAGCCCGTTTTAGTAATAGAATGAGCCCATTTAAATTATTCCCTTTAAAATGTGTTCATCATAATCAAATTTATCTTTTATTTTAGTTTTTTTATTTAAAGATTTAAGTTTATTCGATTTGAGTATTTTAAAATGATTTTGTTGTATTTAAATTAAAGGTTATGGATATTTTAGCATAAAACAGTGCTGATTGATATAATAATGTCAAACTGATCTTTTCTTATTAATTATTCGATGCTATTTATTTTTATATTCAAAATTTTACCAAAAATTATGTAATTTTACGTAAAATTAAGAAATTAACGGCAAGGAATATTGAATTTTTTAAAAATTTTTCATTAATTAATTATTTTGGAAAATAAGCCAGTTTTATGATTTTCTTACCAATATCCTCATTTTTTGGCCGTAAGCATTTTAGGGCAATTTTACAAAAAAATAATGTATTTTAATATAAGCTTATGTAATTTCTCTTAAAATTACATTTTCTTAACGAGTAATATTCACCTAAAATTACGTTAGCTTACTAAAAATAATGTAAAATAACGTAATTTAGCCCATTCTTCACCTTTTATATAAGCACTGTATTAATATCTTAATTTAAATGTAAAATCTTCATCATAGAAGTTGATATTTTCTTGTAAATATTTAAAATTGTTTTGAAATTTTAAGTTTTCGATGGTTGCTATTTTTCATGAGTTTTGGTCTCCTATTTTTATTTTTAACTGTTGGCTAAAAATTATAAAAAATATAAAAATTTTGATTTTTGACAAAAATAAAAGATAACGCCATTTTTTGTAATTTCAATGATTTGTAAATTTTAAGACAAGTTTGAAAAAATGAATCCTATTTTGAAAGAAAAGTTATTCAAAAAATTTATTCACAGCAGATGTGAAAATGGTGTTTGGTGTTCAGAGCCTACAAATCTTTATTTAATACCACACACTTTAAATTTAACTGATAATTATGGTCAATGGCAGAAAGATCTATTTTATGGTCATATGAAGGTTTTTCTCAAAATGAATCCTCAAAAAGAAACATTTTGTAAGTCATGGAAAACCAGCGAAAAATTTCTTGAAAAATTCAAAATAAAATTTATTCACCAAAATGGTCAACAAATCAGCAATAATAATGAAACAGATACATCATTTAGTGATCACATTGATATTAATGATTTTTTGCACAAGCTATTGACGAAACATCAAAAACTTGAGTTTGAAAATCAATTGAAAAATACGATGCACAAAATGTACATTAATTCCTTAAATGATTTAACAACTCTTCCACCACATTCTTGGGAGAATTTAAAATCAAATTTAGGCCCGGTTATCCACAATTTGCTAATAACTGAAGTTCAAAAACAAAGCAAAAATTCAAAATCAAATAAAAGTAAGAACCTCAAGAAAACAGAAGGTGAAATAGAAGCTGATTTTCATAAAATAAAGCGATTTCTTTATTATGAGACACAAATAAAGGAAGAAAATTTTCCAAATGAACGCTATGAGAATTTGAGTTATTTGGACAAGAGAGCTTTAAAAGCTGGATTTGAGGAGCAACGAAAAGACGACAAATTTGATGGTGGTCCAATTTTAACTGACATTGAAAAATATTTGGAAGAAAACTTTGCCACAGCTAATTTACCAGGTATGGTGAAACCCAGTCATGGAATGATACTTGTAAAATAGATTTTACTTTTTATTTAATATTTTCATTAATTATTTATTTTTATATTCAAGTGGTAAGTTAAAAATTAGAGTATTAATTTTCAGGTTATTTTTGTAATTTTTTTAAAATTTATTTGAATAAGGGGACCGCCAGGGACAGGTATCTCATAGAAATTTCACTAAATAATTAAAATGTAAATAAAATTATTTATTTTTTGTAAGGTAAAACATGTTTATGCGAAATTATATGTAGAAAAGCTGGAATTGAGTTGATTGTTGAGCCATTGTCCAGCTCAGAGCTAAACAGATCTAAAGTAGGCGAAACAGAGCAATTGTTAATGGCTTTATTTCAACGAGCTGAAGCATTACCTCACCTTATGTGTTGTATAGTAAATATGATAGCTTTAATTTTTTAATTAAAATTATTTTTTAGACTTGCAGGAGGCACGACGCATTAATACCTAAATTAAAATTTTAACTTTACACTAAATGTTTTTAACTAATTAGTGAAAAACATTATAAAATTTTTAAGAAGTCTAAATAAGTTATCGGATGCATAAGCTCAGATTTATTTAATGTTACCTAATTATTATTAAAATTGACTTTTTTCAAGAATTTTTAAAATTGATTTATAAAAGCTGAAAATTCTTTCTACCAAAATATTGTTTATGTATATGTCTTTTTTTATGTCATAATTTTTAAGAATATTTATAATGTTTTTAGTTAATTAATTCCCAACTCGGATTAATTAATCTCTTAATGAGTTTTTATAGACTCATTTGATTTTTTTTCACCTTAATTATATATTTTAATACTTATATATTTTAATTAACACTCAATAAATAATTTAAGCACTCAAATTATTTATCTAATATCAAATTTGATTTTTAGCTAAATACCCAATTAAATAAATGAATACCCATTTAAATACAAACCAATAACAAAGAGTACTTGTAAGTTTGAGTCTACAGGACTTTGAAGAAGTATATCATCTGCATTAACAACTATGCACACATTATGTCTGTGGAAGAGGGCTCCCATATTGTTAGAAAGGAATTCATTGATTAAACACTAAACGATCAAGGAGTGTATCTTCATCTTTAATTATACGATTTGTTGCTTCAAGTGAATTATTTGGGCTTGGAGTAAATAGTTGCAATCCTTCGTACCAACCTTCTTTTGTCATCAACCATTCACTTTGAAAGTATTGAATAAAACTTGTTTCATTTTTCCACTTCTTCAAAAATAGCTGTGTTGCTGTTTGGAAAATAGTCTCATTTCTGGAAATTTGAAGTGTTTCAATATCTTCCATTATTTCACGTTGAGAATCCTTGTCTTCCACTAATGTAAATTTTTTATCAACACATCTTTTCATATGAGCCCAACACATCACCATATTTTTGTCATCGCCAAACACATTCGTAAAAGCATTTCTAATAGCTTCAGAGACATCTGCAATCAAAATCAAGTTTTCTGTCTGCATTTCGAATCCACTCGAACTGGCACCTTGTTGAATACTTTTTAAAAAAAATTCAAAATCTTTTTGTTTCACATTAGAGCACACTGCTAAACCATAAGGATGAAAATGTTTATCCATATCTGTTCGATTAGATATGGAAAGCCTTGCCATATCATCTTATAAGTTGCATCTGCGTAAAGTCTGTTTGAAATTGTTGTATTTGATAATAGTCTTTTTGTTGTGATAAAAAATCTGAATTTTCTGCCTTCTTCATCTATATCTTCATCAACATCAATTTCATCGTCATATATGATTTCATAATTTGATACCCATGCTGTGTCATCATCATCTGGTATTGAATTGTATTGTTGATACCAAGCTTCAAGTCCACCTAAACTTATAGTTGACGTACCATATTCTTTGTTTTTTAATAACGATTAATAATTCGCTAATTGCTGTTTTGTTGGTACTGGTAAAGATTTTTCAGCTAAAATTTCCAGTATGCGCTTGGGTTTAATTTTCAATTTAAATAATTCACAGATCTCTTTTTTTGTCTCTTCTTTAATTCCTGTTGTTCGTCGATCTTCGTGGACATGATCATCATTGTGATATCGTTGTGATATCACAAATGTATTGTTGCTGGACATTGTTTTGCGCGTCGTTTCACTTGATTGCATCTATAATACACGCGTTTCCCTTCACTTGTATTGTTTGTCATCGAAATACTCCAAATGCCATCACTTTTGATTTTTTCCATTGCTTCGTTCTTGTTGTTAAATGTACATAATGAAGTCCATTTTCTTCTTGTTTGTTTGGATCTTTTTTTGACAATTTCTGTTTCCACATATTCTGTATCATCAGTATCTGTATCGCTTTCCTATTGTGCTACTCGTTTACTTGCCATTTTATGTAAGACCTAAGTTTTTTCATCGTATTTGTATTATACAAAATGTACCGATACATAGTACTTAATGGTAAAACTGTTAAGCAATTAATGTTGATTTTTTTTAAATTAATGTTAACTGCAAATTATGTTCAAAAAATTTAATTAATGCAAGTTTGGTATAATAAATGCACACTTAAAATAATAAATGCTTGTCCAATATAATTAATGTTCTTTCAAAGAAATTAAGGCTAAATATTATTATTGTTCAAATCAATTAAATTAATGCTCAAATCAACAAAATTAATGCTCATTTAAATATAAGTCAATTTAAAATCGATATTAAGGTATCCAAATTATGATTTTAAGTGATATCTCAATATTAATTAAAATATGTTAAAGTTAAATTTTGTATTGCAAAATTTTAAAATATTGATTAAGAATTTTTTTGACTTCAGATAAAAAATCATTTAATTTTCTATCTAATTATAGATTAAACAAATAATGTTTAATAAAGTATATTATTATTAAAAAATTAATACAAATTACCATTTTATTTGAATAAAAAACTAAAAATTTTGATTCGAAATTTACAATTGATCATGAACTTCAATTTGCCGTCAAAGCTATGACTTGAATTAAAATTTTTATCAATATCTGCTTCATTTGGACCAGTTGAAAGAGTTTTTTTCATAATTTGGTTACATTAACAGACCACATGAGTCAAGATTAACAGCCAGGAATTTAGAAGTTACTACTTTATTGGTATCAAATATTAATTTATTAAATCATTGACTTGACTTGACTTAAGACTTGTGACTTAAAAACAAGTCTGTAACTTTTTTAGGAATAAGTGTTTCATGCCAAAGCAAGACAAAAGGGTACGCTAATTAAAAAATAACATTTAGGCAATAGACGAAATAGACGCATTAACGCCGAAGAGAAATGAAAAAAGTGGTGAACACAAAGTGGACGTTCTATGCTTGCTTCTATCTCTAATCGGTGGTATTAAGGATATAAAAAATGTATTTGTGATTGCATCAACTAATCGATTGAACAAAATGGATGAAGCTTTTTGTAGACGTTTACAAATAAAGTTTTTTGTTGGTCGATTAGACCCAGAAAAAAGATTAAAAATTATTCTTAAGCTTTGCGAAATTAAATTAAAATCTGATTGCAATAAAAAACTCATGAACGATAAAGAAAAGCATGAATTTTTGAAGAAGCTTACAACAAATTTTTCAGGTATACAACTTTTTTTCTTTTTTTTTCTTTATGAAGTTAATATAAAATTTAATTTTAAAGGTGCTGCAGTTGAAAGCTTCAGGTCTAGAATAATTTCTTATCTAATTAAATATGAAAATCCAATAGACAACGAAGCTCTTAGAAATATAGCTGATAGAGTAGCTATAGATTTTCAAATAATGCTAGGCTCAAATACAATACCAATTTTGATTGAAGAAAAACACGTTGATGCAAACATTAATAATAAAATAACAAAAATGAACTCAAAAGAATACACTGGTAAAATACTAATTGATTTGTCGGATGAAGCATGTGGTAAAATGCAAATTGAATACACTGCCAAGGGAAAGAATGGAAAAGTATTGAAAAGAATTGATTTAATTGAATTGCCTGGCGTAAATTTGACTCACGATGTCATACCAACTTTGGTAAAATTAAGTATCCATCAAAACGTTGATTTCATACAAATGTTCGATACATCAATGCTATTAAGTAACGCAGCATTTGATGATAATACAGTAATGGAGTGTGTTATGGAAAAGTTGGGAGAATGGCAACAGTATCCAAGATCGATGGCCATATTTGATGTTGACTCATTAATTGGTGTCAGTGAGAATATGAGCGATTCTAGCATGGGTCAATCTAATTCGTATTCAATTACAAATAACAGACTATGGCAGCAAGTAGTGATACAGACAGCAAACAGTAAACTAAATGACAATTCTAAAAATGCTCATAAATGGGTTGTTGTTATAAGTAAAAATCAATTTATTTGCAAACTATTTAAATCTTTGACAAGATTTCCCTTGTCAGAGAGTGAGATAAAAGAAAACGAGGATGGTGTAAAAGAGCGTAGATGCATAAATTGTGAAATTGGTTACACAAATGCTAAAAATAGCATTGATTCGTGTAGTTTTCATGATGGTCCTTTGATTGATATAAGGGTTACAAAAGAGAATATAATACATCTTGACAAAAAGAGCATGTATAAAAGTTTTGTTGAGTATAATGCACATGAAAGACAAGATATGCAAGTAGAATTAAATTAAGAAATTTAGCTTATAAATAAATATATATTTATAAAATTATAAAAAACTAACTTAATTATCCGAATTTAGTGACATGTCACAATTGAATCTTTTACATGCTATAACAGCGTGTCACTACAACAGAGTTCTCTTTTTTAAAGACATGTTACTTAATTCAGATGATTACTTTATTTTAACGAGAAATTTCTCTATTCAATTTAACATTTATACATTTATTTGAAAAGGCCTTCTTTTTCCTTATATTCAAAGGTTCAAATTCTTTTATATTTAAATAACTAATAGAAGACTAATTAGCCTACAACATTATGGCGCTGCGATCAAAAAACTGCTTCGAATACCAGTCAGACCAAGGAAGATTGCAAGAGTTGGATTTCAAGTCTAAACTTTTGATGACCAAAAATCAAATGAAAAAGTAAAATTTACGTCAAGTTTTAAATTTTTTTATTCTCTTGTATCTTTATTAGATAACTGCATAAAGGTAGAATTAAATTAAATTAAAATTAGAAAATTAAATTCATTTTGGAAATTCGAGTCTCAAAATCAAAAGAATTTGTTTAAGTTTGAAGCCTTGAAGTGGCTAATGAAGCTAAATATCGAACAAAACTTTTATGGTTTAATTAAAAATTGAAATTTGTCAGTGTAAAAAAAAATATTTAGTGAACATGAGATTTTAATTTATATTGATGAATTATTTTTTTGTTAGGAAATAAACCATATATTTTACAGAATAGTTTGAGTAGTAAGATTGCTCGAATGCTATTAAAGAGCAAAATTAGATCAGATTCCTTTCTTTTTGCTCTGCACTATAAGATGAGTCAATAAGTTAGCACATTTAAAATAGCAAGCTCGAATAGCAACCATTAAATAGTTGAGACATTTTATTAAATGAAAACTTCAATAAATGAATACTAAAATCTAAAACTAAAATTTTGAAAAAAATAGTCATTTTTTCAAAGTTTCTCATTATGGGTCCTAGTCTAAAAGCTAAAAAAACTCGTGCTAAAAATTTAAAAAGGATATTTAAAATAAAAATACCTCTATTGGAAAAAGAATTTTAATTAAGAAATATGATAATTTACGATCAAGCGCACGTAATTTTTCGCTTTTAGATTTCGACCCATTATTATCAATTTCGATCCATTAAATTTTCCAAATCTTTTAACAGATTGAAAAATAATTGAGTATTATTGAAAAAAAATGTCCTTGCTGATTCAAATTATGTCCAAATTGAATAAAAACGGTACCAAATTAAAGCTAATAAAAAAATGAGCTTAATGCTTTTTACAGAATTCAAAAAAATTATTTTTTCGTTAAGCTATCAACATTTAAAGGATTATTGGAGAGTATTGGTATGGCTTGTTATATATTTTTTTGAATTGTCAATAATCAAAATGCTCAAAAGAAGTAGACTGATTATTGACCCTTGTGGACTCCTGCTTTAATAGAGCATTAATAATTTAGTTGATCACTTATATTTAATCTAAAATATCTTATTAGTTTAGATAAATAATAGTTAAGTATGATTATGCAAAAGCTAAAATAAGTTTTTTTTGTAATATTGTTTGAATTGAAAGTTTTTTTTGAAAAATACTGGTTTTGTGAATTTCAAATACAAATTGAACAAAATTTCTTCATTTTTTGATTTATCAAAATTAAATTAAATGAAAAATACTAGAAATAATACTACAACAAAGAGCAACATACTTAGTTGCACCTTTTTTATCTAAAATAAAAATTTTCTTTTCTTTATTTTTTAGCAAATCAAATCAATAATCTATTTAAATCTTATTGATTCTTTATTTTTTGTCATTTTTTACAAAAGAAAAATTATTTTAGGTAAAAAAGGTGCAACAAAGTATGTTGCTTTATGTTGCAGTATTTTTTCTAATATTTTTTATAAACTTTAATTTTAATTTATTAAAAAATGAAGAATTTTTGTTCAATTTGTATTTGAAATTCACAATACCAAAAATACTTGTGTTGTGATTTATAATTAACTTCACAACTTCTTTTAAATTAAAAATGCTCAGAGTAGACGATTATGGATAAGGTGAAAGGGCTGAGAATTGTGCGCGAAGTGCTTGAGAGTGAATTGAAGAGCATTGACTGCAAAGCTGATCAGTGCTTTGTAAAACTCGCAAGGCTTAGACGAGGATGGTATGCTTGGCTACATTAAGAAGGCAAATGGAAGGTTACGAATGAAAGAATCATTTAAGTTCACAAAATTAGGCAATTTTTAATAATTTTTTATTTTAAAATTATTTGGTCCCTTAGTAAATTGTTACGTGGTGTTACGATATCTGTATTTTACTATTTTTTACTATATTTTACGCAAAATATCGTAAATTTACGTAAAATTGCCAAAGTAAAATTTAGTATTTACTATATTTTTCGTAAAATATAGTAAAAAATAGTAAAAATCAAAATTTCCAAAAAAATCGAAATTTTGACATTTTTTAAAAATTTCTTGTCTTTTTTTTAGTTTTTTATTTTTAAAGAAAAAAAAAAATTTTCGTAAGTTTTACTTTTTTTTATTCTTTTTACTTAAATTTTTAACTAAAACGAATAAAAATACGGAAAATAATGAAAATTTAAAAAAAAAAACTTATATACATTTTTAACTGATTTTTTTATACAAAATATTTAATCGCCAATTTTAAAAAACCGATAAAATATAAACTAATGGTTCGACCATCCACCTTCTTTCTTAATAACGATTTTAATTACCTTAATTCAAATTTTTTATTAATTTAATTTTAAGCTGTGTTTTTATAGTTATAAAAATTCATTCTTTTTTAAGTAATTTATATAATTCTAACACTTTTCGGGAGTTAATGTGTTTTCAAACTTCAAAATAGCATCAAACACATCATTTTCTGTTAGATATGAGGTACTTCATTATTTATTTTACGGAAAATATAGTAAATTTACGTAAAATACCGTAAATTTACTAAATTTTACTTTGGCAATTTTACGGAAATTTTCGTAAATTTACGATATTTTACGTAAAATATAGTAAAATATAGTAAAATACAAATATCGTAACACCACTGTAAAACTTAAAAATATTTTCTTTTAGATTTTAAATATAAACTTTCTAGTTTCATCATAAATAATTTGTTATAATTTATTTCTTTTAAAACAACAACAATAAAATTATAATCTTATTTTATAAATTTTAGATATTTTTTTCGAATTAATTTTAATAATGGGTGACAATTTAAGGGATCGTTATTTAGAATGCAAAAATTTAATTGAAGAAGGTGATTTTAAAAAATTTGTTGAACAATATTCTATATTTATTCAACAATCAAATGATGAGGAATATCAAAGAATTTTGATAAACAATTTTGTTGAAAAGTTGAAAGATGAGTGTAAAAACTTAAAATTGAATGCAGCCGAAATAAAAAAATTTGAACCAGATATTATTTCTTCTTTGAATGAGAACTTCACAAAAATAAAATCAGCTTTTGAAATGTGTGAAGACTTGAATAAACCAAATGATGATTTTAATGAACAAAAAGCTTTGATTGAAAAGGAAATTAGCGAAATTGTAAAAAAAAAATTTTATTCATATATTGAAAGTAAAAAAAACCTTTTAAATTCAACAGAATTTGATGAAAATTTTAGGAAAAGTATTAATTCTTTAATCGGTATGAATGTATTCGATGAGATAAATGATCAAGTTTTAGGTGTTCTCAGTGATTTGAGTGTAGATGACCAGTTACCAAAAAATATTACCGATTCCATTTTACAAAAAGGAATGAATGTTTTAAAGGCGTCGAAAGATGATGTCCCTCCGCAGAATTGTGAAAAATTAAAAGAAAAAGCAAGCCCGACTTTCCATATAAATCAAACACCAAATGCTGATTTATCTATTGTCTTTAAAGAGCTCGGGATAACTGAAAATGATGAATTTCATCAGAGAATTGACTCATTTCTTAGTGAAGGGGTTAATAGCTTCAGCGAACCAAGTTGGATATTTAAAAAAGACATGAAGGAAACATACAACGATTTTGATATTGAAGAGCTAAAGAAAATATTAATGGAATCGTTTTATCAAGAATTTGTTTTGCTTAGACAAGCTACCGAGCAGCTGAATGCTTCACTGATCACTTGGGATCTTCCAGCTGCGATAGAGGATGCGGGAGCAAAAAGTGATATTCCGCAATTAATAATTAAAAAGTCTCAGATGATCAAGCAGAAGGGAGGGATTGCTCGCATCGATTCCATAGCCGCTGAGCTGCCACCACTGCTACAGCGAAATACAGAAATTCTCAACGAGACAAAACGATCACTTGAAGAAGAAGAAACTTTTGACAACGAGCTTAGGAGTCAAATGAGAGGAAATTGGAACCGAACCGCTTCGGCCCAGTTGACCAAGCATCTTCACTCGGAGATAAGACAATACGAGGGAATCATACAGAGCGCAATCAAGTCCAATAAACTCATAGAGGAAAAGTATAACAAGAACAGAGATGGAATAGAACTTTTGAGCAAGTCGGTGCATGAAATTCGAAGTTCGTTGCCAGTGGAAACGCCAATGGTTGTACTGCGTTACACAAATATCATAAAAGACATGAGAAGGCTGATGGATGAGGTGGAAGCGGTGAGAAATGTGCGCGAAGTTCTTGAGAGTGAATTGAAGTGCATGGATTCGGATGGCTTGACTGCCAAGCTGATCAGTGCTTTGTCAAACTCTCAGGGCCTAGACGAGCATAGTGTAATACAGGCCGAGCTGGTTGGGCCCATGAAGAAACTCGTCAGGGAGAATATTCAAGAGCAGGAAAAATTGCTTCGAAACATTGAGTCGACAATTAATGAGTTTAGCCGCATTGAGGTGCACAATGAGAGTAAAAGGATGAGAGAGCTAATGATGAAAAATTTGACCAAAGCCAGTGACATCTACAATGAGTTGTTCACCAATTTGGTCGAGGGCGTCAAGTTCTACAATGATTTAACGCCCATTTTGATCAAGTTTCAGAGCAAAGTGAACGATTTCGTATTCGCAAGAAAGACAGAATCGGAAGATTTAATGAAAGAGATTCAAACGTAGAACAGTCGGGCATCGATAGGATAAAAGCCGAGCAAACCACCTCCATCGAGCCTTTAATTTGGGACTTTTAAACAACTCTGATTCAAATAAATCATTTAAAAATTCTTCAGTTTTAATAGTTTAATCAAAATTGGAAAAGGACCAATAAAAACAAAATCTTAATTAAAAAATTTTAGATTTATTCTTCAAAAGATTATAGGTGTTTGACTTCCAAACGGGAAACGGTTAAATTAGCTTAAGTTAGAATAGCTCATTTATAATAACCAGGTAAAAAAAAATAGCCAATAGGAAAAAATAACTTGTTCTAAATAACTAATTTTATTTACAGTAGCGCTACGCCACGTGGATTTTACGTAAATTTACGTCAAATTTTCGTAAAATTTCATTTTTTTACCAGGTAAAATTTGGTAAATTTTCGTAAAAAAAAGTAAAAAAATGTAAATTTCTCAGATTTTATTTAACTCTTTAGTTTCTAAGTTTAAATTTTTGTTTATAAAGATAATACAATAAAAAAAACACAAAAGTTTATGTCTATACTTATTTTTTTGCAGCTGCTCGATCGTTTTTTATACTGTTTGTTGCATTAAACCAGGCCGTACTAAAATCACTTATAGACGGAACAAACTTTTTCAAATAAGCTTAAAAAAATTATTTATTTTTTTAAACAAACTCGAGTTAAAAGTTTAATTTACCTTTGATTTCCAAAAACAATTTATCATCTTTTTTTTGATAAAATCCGATGGTTTTGTACAAATCATCCGGGAATTTTTCCTTCAACTTTTCACGAAGCTCGTTAGTAAAATCTTTTTGAGTGTCTAAAAATTAAAATTTTCTTTAACTTAAGCTTTTATCTTCAATTTAATTTTTACATATGTTTGAGAGCTCAACCTCGGATTCAATTAATTCCTGTGTAGCCGCTCTTCGCTTCAAACGCGGGGATATTAAGGTCTCATCCGATTTCACGCCAATTTGGTCTGAATTATTTTGATTGACTGGCTGGTTAACTTTTTGATTAAGTTGAAATAACTGCGTTGAAATCTCCTTTAAAGTTTTTTTATAAAAAAAATAATAATATAAAATAGCTAAGGAATATTTTTAAAAGATAAGGTCTCCTCCAAAGTCTCCAGACCTAAACCCAATTGAAATGGTTTTTAATGAGTTTAAGGATTCACTTAGAAAAAAGGAGATCAAAAATGAACAAGAAGCAGTTGAGGCAATTTTTGATTTCCAAAAAAGTCTAAGTCCATCAAATGGCCAGTCTTATATAAACCATTTAAAAAAGGTATTTTCATAATTTTCATTTTTTTTATTCTAATCAAGTATTAAAGGTAATTGATATAGTGATTGAAAAGAATGGAGAATGGTCAAATCACTAAAAAAAATTTATTAAGATAAACTTAATACAACTTTGAAAAAAAATTCTAATAAAATCTGAGAAATTTACATTTTTTTACTTTTTTTTACGAAAATTTACCAAATTTTACCAAATTTTACCTGGTAAAAAATTAAATTTTACAAAAATTAACGTAAATTTACTCCTTTTGAAAATTTTAGTTAAAAAACTCAGAAAATTCAAATTTTCAAAAAAATCGTCTAAAATATTGAATTTTCGACTGTTTTTTGGCCGTTAATAAACGTAATTTTACTATTCTATCTTTACGTAAATTTACGTAAATTTACTTTTTTTTCCGTCAAATTACATAAATTAACGTAATTTGACGTAAATTTACGTTAAATCCACGTGACGTAGCGCTACTGTAATAAAAAAATACATCTTTAATTGTTTATCATTAATCTTAAATCTATTAATCAATATTTAACTATTAAAGCCAAATTATGATAGAAATCATCAATTTTCGATTTATCGTAATTAATCAAAAGCTCTCTAACACGTTTTTCTCGCCAATCGTCTAACCTATAGTAGAACATCTTACATTGCAATGATTTTTAACACACCGCCAAATACATTTTAAAGAATTTGCAGTGGAAATTTTATAAAAATGATTCTTGTAGTGAAGTTGTGGGCAATTTTTTTGAGATAAAGTCACTTGGCCAATTTGATTAATACTTATAGAATTGAAATTGTTTGTTAAATTATCAACATCAATTGCTTGAGCCATCATTATAATTACTTGTAAAAAGAATAAAAAAAGTGAGAGAAATTAGATATTTTTATTTGCTATCATGATTACGCTATTTTCAAAAAAATAAAAGAGCTATTTTGAAATAGCTATAATTAATTAGTTTGTCTTGTTATTTTGTACAGTTTTTTTTGATATAGCTATTTAATTAAGAGCTATTTAATACAGAGTCTTCCAAACAAATCAAACACCAAATGAATATATAATATATCATTAAACAGTTATCACTGCTTTGTTTAGTATTGCAGGGCCTATAAAGCATAGTATAATCCAGGCCGAGCTTGACGAGCTTGTCGGGCCCACGATGAAACATGACAGGGAGAATATTCAAGAGTAAGAAAAATTATTGGATACAATTATAATACAAACGGTTAGTTTGGCCACGGAAAGGTGCACAATGAGAAAAGATAAAAAAGCAATAATTTTCGTGAATTCGTTCAGATTTTGCTTAACCATTGTCGTTTTGATTTTCCTCCTTTTTGCTATCAGTACCATGTTTCATCGGATATCCATCTTTTCCTTTTTTGTTTTACAAATCCCAGAACCTTTCTTCTGTTTTTCATTAAGCGTCCCAAATTTCTAACAATAACCAATGTATATCTAACTCCTCTTGGTTTTAAAATTTTTGGAGGCACTTTCTTGACTTTATAAACGCTCTTACCATTTAGTGATAACTTTATTTGTCGCCATATCTAAATAGTTTGGTCTTATTAAAAGACGACCTCCATCTCTTATTGATTGTATGATCAATTTGGTTTAAGTTATCTTATTTTTTGATCGTTTCTTCAATTTATGTATATTTTTGTGTTGAAACATTGTTCGGCCCATACATTGGCTGTTAGTCATACAAAGATCTATTAGTTTTTAACCATTCTATATTTCTCTCTCCGCAACCATGCATTTCTCATAAACATAGCAGAGTTGTCTAAAAGTTACAAGTCTCAAGTGAAGTCTAAGTCCGGACTTTTTTTTCTTTTTTTTTTTAAATTTTAAAGTCCAGACTTGGACTTTTTTATAGGACTTTTTGAACAACTCTGACACATAGTTATCAAGTCCACTTAACGAATTTATTTCGTAAGATTTAACCAGATTGTCTTTAAGTCACAATTTTAAGTCAAAGTAATGAATTGAATCTTTAAAAAGGCATTTGACTTTCTAATGGAATCAAATCAATCAAGGAGACTTTCTATCAGGTAAAAAAAAAAACTTCTTTTAAATAAATATTGATGAAAATTTTTTTTGATTTTACTTAGATAAACTCAAAACAGAGACACATTAGCTTATTGATAAAAATTACTTAATATGATCATAGATGGGCAAGTGAGATTGCAAAAAATGACCAAGACCAAGACTTTTTTCAAAGCTAATAAAGTTCACATCTCGTTTAGCTTGTTTAGCTATTTTGGACAAGGCTTCTCCATGAGAGTATGGAACAAATCTGTTAAATCAAACATTAGTCAGGGTAGATTATAAAAAAATTAAATTAGAGATAAATCATATATTTTGTCTTTAACTCATCGGGCATGGGTATAATATTTAAGAATTTAATAAATTATTAAATATGATAAAGTTGGTGTTTGAATTTGATTGATAATAAATTATCTAAAATTTATTATTTATTTAGTTAGTTTAAAAGCAAACTCTTGTTCACTTATAATTAACTTAAAAAGTAAAAACTTTTTTTAATAAAATCTAAACATTGAACAAAAGATCACTTAAACAATTATCAATCATCTTCATTTATTTCTGGCAGTTTTCTGAATAACTTCTCATTTGATCACTTTATTCTATAGTTTAACACTAGAAGCACCAACGAGTCAAAATGACTCTTTTACGATTTTTGGCCGCTAAAATCAAAGTCAATTTTTGTTATTTGAGCACAATATTTTTTTTTCAGCATAAAAATAAGAATAACTTTCTAAATTAACTAAAATTAAATTCAAAAAAATTTGTCTTTGTGCCAAATCAAGTATATACTACTAGAAGCACCAACGAGTCAAAATGACTCTTTTTTCGGTGTTTGGCCGCTAAAATCTAAGTATTTTTTTTTTTTGAGCATAATTTTTTTTCAGCATTAGAAATAAGAATAACTTTCTAAATTCAAATAAAAAAAATTTGTTCAAATTCGTTTATGTGGTAATTATAAAGCGACAAATTTTTGTTCAAAATGTAAAAAAGCAGGGTGTGGAAATTGTACAAAAGAAATAGAGAGTATTTGTAAAAAGTGTGATTGACCATGGATATTTTATAAGGCTTAAGAAAAGACTAAAATTTATTAATTTACTATTTTTATTCAATTAATTTAATAATTTGAATAAATTTGAACATAAAATATATGATTTATTCCTTAATTTTCATAACGAGTCAAAATGACTCGTTTTGGTGATTCTAGTGTTAATGTAGTACTGAGTCCACAATTGAATTTTATATAAATAAACTAGCAGAAATGTGTCATCGTCTAATGTGCCATCGTCAAATGTGTCATCGTCTAATGTGCCATCGTCTTATTTGTCATCGTCTAATGTGCCATCGTCTTATTTGTCAAGGTAAACATCATCCTTTCATGGTAAACAAAATGTGCCATCGTCAAAAAGCAAATTTTTAAATAAAATCTGTCGATTTTTAATGCTCCCTAGCACAATGTTTTCCTTTGTCTAACCCTTTCCCCCATTTAATCATACTTTTTACTTATTTAAGCACATTTTTTTAAAATTTAGACTCAATTTTTGAAATACTAATTAAATTTTACTCAGGAAAATAGTTTCTAATTTAAATATAAATTTTTTAATTTTTAATCTTTTTAATTTTTAAAAAATAATTAATTTGCAATGATTTACATGCATATATCTTTAACTTTATCCTAAAACCCCATTAAATAGCCTTTTA
>QEOQ01000519.1:1144711-1161112 GCA_010279815.1 Brachionus plicatilis
AAAAAAAAAAATATTAAAATTTTCTCATTAGAAATTTATCTTTTCTCTGATGTAAAAGTGATTTTTTTCTGACATTTTAAAATATAATGGTTTTTATTTTCTTATCAAGTTTGTTGCTAAATGTTTATTTTTAATCAATATAAAAGGCGGTTAAATAAAAAGAACGGCTTTTTATAACATTAATTTATTATTAATCCTTAATTAAAAAAAATATTGATAAAATTAAACAAAAAAAAATGTTTTAAAATTTTGATATTTTACAAACTTAATATTTTAAATGATAGCCTTTGGCGTTATAACAAAGCAAAGCACTTTTTGGCATATATTCAATCAATTTTACCTCTTTTATATACTTATTAGAGATAAATTTAGTAAGAAGCATTTTTGAATTCATATATGACTATTAGTTATCGATTAGGCTGAGATCTGGTAAACAGGCATAACATGGCAGAACCTCAATGTTCTGTTCTTTGAACCATTCGCTTATTTCTGATGCATCAATATCTATTTTATTGATAGTGTCGTCGTTGCTGGTCAGTTGTTTTTTGATTGTTTGAATAAGATTTAATTTTACATAATTTTGTATTTTATAAAATAATTAAAATACTAAATAAAAATAGAATTTGAAAGAATTAATATAGAAATTTTTAAAATTTTCTTTTCGAGATCTTTTAAGTCTTTATGGAGATTTTCAGTCCAAAACAATCTAAAAAACCATAAGAAAAATCATTAAAGAATCCTCATACTCTCTTTGTGAACTGTGTATTACATAAAAATTTATGCTTAGTGTTGGAAAATATGTGGAGAGTAGTTTTTGTCTCAGTTAATAAAATGCGTACTAAAATTTTTATTTTTTTGTAAAAAATTTTTAGGCTAAATATTATTTGGCAATTTTTAATGATGACGAATAGACAATTTTTTTACTTGGATTACTTGTCACTTAATGATTTGAGTTTGAAAAATAAATTTTGCAATTTAATTTTATATAAAGCGGCCAATTTTTACAAAATCCAAAAATATTCTCTAACATAAAACATATCCTTGAAAAAGCCATTCCTAGTATATTCTTTTCCTAACAAAAAAAGTTATAAATAGAAATTCTTCACTGCTAGAAATAGCTAAATTTTTTCTTTTTGTATAAAAACTTTAAGCTCAAATTTGTTAGTAACCATAATCTTTATTTAAAAAAAATGTCACTACAATTGTGTATTGCTGCTGGATTTTTGTACAGCGAAATTTTTTTTGTACTATCTTTACTAGTACCAATAGTTTCACCCACTAAGTAAATTTTAAATAAAAAATAATTTTTGTTTTGATCAATCTAAAATTTTAAGATGGAAGGAAATTTTCAACTCAAGATTTATAAAAAGTGTTCGTCCAAGAGCAAATGTCTTCTTTAACTTTGTGATCGTTTGTCTCATAATTTTACTACTGGACGCCACCAGAGACATGATCAAGTACTCGGATAGCGAGACAAAATCGACGCTTGGCAAACCTAAGGAGATGCATGTCAACATCGAGGCTGTAAAAGAATTTAGGTCTCAAAGGAACTTGTACATAACTGGAATGTCTTTGTTCTTAATGTTCGTAATTCGGCGTCTTGTCGTTTTGTTGACCACTACGGCAGATTTGATTGAAGACCTTGATTTGGCACAGCGCGATAACAAATCGCTTAAAAACGAGCTGACCACAGTGCTCGAAGCCAAATTAAGACTAACAAAAATGGTGCCCGAAGAACAAACAGAAATGCCAGAGATTTTGAAAGGGGAATTAAGTGACAAAGAAGGACAAGTGAGATCTCGATCAAAAACTAGAGTTAAAAAAGAAGAATAATTTTTTTTTTGTTTAAATATTTTAATAGTTATAAATAAATGATTTTTTAAAAATAAAAATAGAAATATCTTTCTAAATTAAAATGCTAAATAAATCTATTCGACTGTAAAATTTTTCTAATGTCATTTAAAATGCTCAATTTTTGATAAAATTCCTTTAAAAAAAATAGTAAGCTTTAATTTAATAAATGTGTCTCTATACTCAAGCTCATAAGTAAAATCAGGATGGATTTCGTATTAAAATTTCTTAGTTAAATTAAGTTAAGTTAAGTAAAGGTTTAAAATTATTTATTTTTTTAGAAAAAAATTACCAAGAGTCAACTGCTTTAAGGTTAAAAGGAAGTAGGCCCTTCTTTCAGCATACAGAAACGCTAGTTGCTGTTATATTTTTAAGTTTTTATAAAATAAAAAGTTTTTACAGATTAAAAAAAAAAGAAATGAAAAATATAAAATTGAAAAATTGAATTGGTTTAAAATTAATTCCGCTTATTTATTGAATGGCTTATACAAATTCATTGAAATCTTAAGATCATTCTAAGAAATTGCATAATCAAAGATACATTAGAAACATCTGATGACCAGATTATTTTATATAGTTGAAATTTTTTCTTAATTTTTTTTGATTTAATAAAAATATGATGGATTATGTGATGACTCGTATTTAAAAAAATTAATTTATTGTAAAAAATGGGTAGTTTTGAATATCAAATTGAAAATTACTTAAAAGAGAACTTATTTGATCCTAGATCCATGATATATTTTTCATGTAATACAATGTCTCAAATTTACTATTTTTTGAGTTTTGCAGAATCAGTATATTGGTGGTACAAAAGATGTATCAGTTGATACAATTTACAGAACATGTTTTGGTCCTTCAGAACTTAAGCTTGGTACAAAAATTATGTTTTTGATTTTTGTACCAAAATTCACAATGCCTTAAGTTTCCAATTATTTTTTGGAAAACAAATCAGAGAGCTGAGCTCAGAAAATGAATTAAAAAAATCTTATTGACATAATATATCTTCAACTGTGTCATTTTTAATAAAAAAGGTATTTTTTAATCGTATTAAAAAATAGTTTGGTCATTAATGGGTTTATTTCGAAAATTTTTCATTTTTAAAAAATGACTAAAATAAAAGAAATTTAATCACTTTTTCTCTTCTATTAGAAACAAGAAAATTTAATAATAAATAGTGAATTTCCTTTTAAAAGAAAAACTCTTTTTCGAGAAAAACAACTCAAATATTAGCAAGTTTCTTTGTTTCTTTCTTAATTTTATTCTTTGTTTTTTTCTTAGATTTATTCTTTAAAGGGTTACTCTAATTAAAGAACGTTAGTGTGAATAATATTAATTTATATAAAGAAATATTGAAGAACAAAAAAATAATTTTAATATTGAATTTGATTAAATGCCATTTTTTTAATTCAATTTCAGCTATTTTAACTTTTTTTAAATTTTATCTCATTTTTGTGTCACACAACTGATATAAAACTTTAAAAAAAACTATTTTAATACTAGATGAACAATGATAGCTTCTAATAATTTTTTTAATTCTGGATTCTTGAAAGATTTAACCAGATTTGTCTTTAAGTCACAATTTTAAGTCAAAGTGATGAATTGAATCTTTAAAAAGGCATTTGACTTTCTAATGGAATCAAATCAATCAAGGAGACTTTCTATCAGGTAAAAAAAAAAACTTCTTTTAAATAAATATTGATCAAAATTTTTTTTGATTTTACTTAAATAAACTCAAATCAGAGACACACTAGCTTATTGATAAAAATTACTTAATATGATCATAGATGGGCAAGTGAGATTGCAAAAAATGACCAAGACCAAGACTTTTTTCAAAGCTAATAAAGTTCACATCTCGTTTAGCTTGTTTAGCTATTTTGAACAAGGCTTCTCCATGAGAGTATGGAACAAATGTGTCATCTTTGGCGTGCATGATCAAAATTTTGGACTTAATTTCAGTGATACTTAAAAAACAGAACCAGAATATTGAAAATAATTTTTTTTAATTAGAATTACTGCTTATCACTGTTGAAATAAATGCCATTTAATTCAAGAGCCTCATCAAGTTTTTGCTGAATCCATCGGTTATTATTAAATGCAAGAGACACATGGTAGTCTTTGCTAGCTCGACTGGCATTCAAAATAGGAGCCTCAAGAATCACGCCATCCAACTTACTCTTCATAGTTGTCAGCAATTTAGATGCATGACAAACCACGCTTAAAATTCAGTCTTAAAAATTTTTGTTTTTTTTTATTCTATTCAGCTTACCCAGTTCCCAATGAGTGTCCATAAAGGTATATTTTGTTCTGTGGATTTAATGCCTGCACTAACTTATACAAGTCTAGAACATCCGAAACAGCACCTAATTCCGTAGGACTTCCGGTAGAATCGCCATATCCTCTATAGTCCAATGCGAATACGTGAACGCCAAGCTTCACCAAGTTCGTGCATAGCTCTATTCGATATGGTGAGGCACGATCTCTATCATTGCCGTGCGCGTATATAAAAATTGGATTCTTGTTTTGAGCTGAAAGATAGGCTTTGAAGTGGGCAGCATTTGAGCGTGAAGCATGTTTGGCATGGTCATAAGAATGGTCTTGGGGTATGTAGTGCCATACACCAATTTTGTTCTCATCACCAGTTTTAAAGTAAAAATTGTGCACATTTTTCAAGCCATAGTGAATGGGATGAGAGAGGTTGGAGAAGGGCCATTTGACTTTTAAAATTTTGAAATTTTGCTTTAAATTTGAATATAGAATTTACTTGTATTTTGAAAAACCACAAATGAGGCAAGCTGTGGATAAGTGTAGATTACCACATGAAGAAATGCGTAGAGCAAGAAATATGAGTAAAATATGAATTTGATTGTTCCTAGCAAAAAACTCATCAGAAGCTTGAATTAAATTTTTTCTAAATTTTAATTTTGATTTTTAGATCTTGTTAAAAATGATGATGAGAATGCATTTATTTTATATTGAAAAGAAATTAATTTGAAATAATTTGGAACGCTTTCAAATTTGTTGAAAGCAAAATTAAACTTTGAAATCTATTCAAGATAGGAAAGTTTGTTTTTTAATTTGACACTGATAATTAAAATAAATTCAAATGTGATAAAATAGTAAAAAAACAAATATGATTTGAAATTTTTCAAGCTAATTGAATGTAATATGGCGATGCAGCTTCACATTCAGTTGAATAAAGTCAAGTGTTTAAAATTGTTGTTTTTTTCAAAATTAAATTTATGTAAATTCATTAATTAAGAATTTTAAAACACTTAAATTTGCATCAATAAAATTAGGCATAAAATTTTGAATAATTTTAATAATCGAAAATTAAATCAAACATTAGTAAGGGTACATTATAAAAAAATTAAATTAGAGATAGAATTATTTTACTTTTAAGTTCTTCATATATTTTGTCTTTAACTCATCGGGCATGGGTAAAATATTTAAGAATTTAATAAATTATCAAATATGATAAAGTTGGTGTTTGAATTTGATTGATAATAAATTATCTAAAATTTATTATTTATTTAGTTAGTTTAAAAGCAAACTCTTGTTCACTTATAATTAACTTAAAAAGTAAAAACTTTTTTTAATAAAATATTAACATTGAACAAAAGATCACTTAAACATTAATCATTCATCTTCATTTATTTCTGGTAGTTTTCTGAATAGCTTCTCATTTAATCATTTTATTCTATAGTATAATGTAGTACTGAGTCAACAATTGAATTTTATTCAAATAAATGAAATTTAATGTAAAATTAAGAAATTTTTTAAATGCCAAAAAAAAAATACTGTTTTTTTTATACTTTTTGCAATAACGCAGATTTACGAAAATTTTAATTTAAAATAAACTTTCAATTTTTTAAGTTATATTTTCGTAAAAAAAGGATAATTAAAAAATTAAAAAATGTGAAAATAATTTTTAAATGTAATTACTTTTAATTTTTTCCATTATTTTTGATTCATATATTTTAATGTTTCATTTTCGTTTTTCCAAGTTTTGCGAAAATTTCCAAATAATTTATATTTAAAATTGTTTTTTATCAAAAAAAATAACAAAAATTCTTTTACTTATTTAATTAAGATAATTTACATGATTTAAATAATTGCTTGATTTTTTTAAAGATCAGTTAAAGAAATTTTAACCAAGCAAGCAAGTAAGCAAGCAAGTTTTTGTTTTTACCACTTGGCAAAAACAAAAAATCTCTTCTTGAAAAAGTTGAATCTTTGCTATGTTTTTGACTTCGCAACTTGTAACTTTTGCCTTTACAAACACCTGTATTTTCTGTATACTGTTTCTGCAAAATTCTGCAAAATCCATTGTATTGTGTATTTTAGTACAAAAAACAAAAACAAAAAATAAAAAAATCAGAAATTTTATTCGGAGCTAACAAAACATGTACTGTAAATTGTTGCAACTAATACATCCTCTTTACCGCCACTTATATTTGAGTTGGATTTATAACATAATAATATTATAACTCAAATTCACAATTTTCTGATTTTTGCAGAGTTTTGCACAATCAATGTATTGGTGGTACAGAGGATGTATTATTTGCCACAATTTACAGGACAAGACTTGTTTAGATTTCCAAGACCTTCTTTTTTTTACCTTTTTAAAATTTGCCCTAAAAATTTGAAGATTTTTGTTAATTTTTTTAAAAATATAATGATTTAATTATTTATAGAGCTGCATTTAATGTATAAATGTATTTAATGGTAAATTTAGAGTAGAAATTAAAATTACCAGAAGATTTGAGAGAATTCTTTATTTGTTTTATTTCTCCTTGAATTAATAGATATCTGGTAATATTTTTATTAATTTTTAATTTTTTTAGTCAAAATATCAAATGAAAGTGATGCCAAGCTTTTTCTATCAAAAGTATTTTTATTGTTAATCTTTTTTTCCCAAAAAATCTGATAACGAAAAAATTTATGACACCAACTTATTTGAAAAATTCATTTAAGATTGACTAATCTGGTAAAATTTTTGGTGAACCATTTTTCTAAAGGTAAAACAAAACGATTTTCCTTCCATGTCAATTTTAAAATAAAAAAATTAATTTTATTGTTTTATTTAGAAAAAAAAAGTTTAAACAACGTGTCCATTTGCTCTGGAAAATTCTTCAGTTTCCAAATAAGATGGTTCTATTAAATGAAAATAATATTTTATGTTATAACAAAGACCTTTGTCAAATATATTTTTTATTGATCCATCAGCACGCTTGAAGTAATCGTATTTATTTTTTTTGACTGTTTCATTTGCAGTATAATTTGAAGCTACCGAAAACGTCTAAAAAAAATCATCAATCTAAATTTAAAAAAAAAATTGAGCCTTTTGAGTAAATTTTCTGTAAAAAATAAAACAAATAATTCAAAAATTTAATTTCCGTTTTTAATACTTAACATTAAACCTTAATATTCGACTCCAACTTATTATTAAAAATAATAAGAATTAAATTATTAATTTAATTACAGTATTAGAGAAAAAAATATCAAGATGAAAAAATTTTATTTTCCTGTTATTTTAGTTTTTATAAAAATAAGTTATTTTAAATTTTTTTCATCCATTTCAATAAAATTTATCTAAGAGATGTTCCGCTTTTTGTTTATACAAAAATTGACTTAAAATTTTTAAATTTAGAAAAAATCAAAAAAAATCAAAACGTATCCAAATAATTTAGTTGCCTAAAAGACACTAAAGATTTTTAATTTTTTTAGAAATTTTAGTCTTTACAACAATTTAAATAAAATCTGGTAAATTAAAGAATTTTTACTATTGTAAATTTACGTAAATTATTATTGTTTAATAAACGGAACACCACTGTAATTTTTTTTCACTCATTAACCACAGCCTCAAAAGACTCAAAAAAAAATTTCCAAAACTCACCGCTTGAAACAGCAAAATCACAGCCATTATGGCAAAAAGAAAAATCATTATTACGCCCGGATAATCAATATACCTATCCATTGATTTAGAAAAAAGTATGTAGAAAAAATACAAGGACAAGAGTTGAAGAGTTGTAGAGCTCAGAACAAAGAAAAAAAATTGCGGTCTATTTTTGTAACCAACGCAATTTTGAATATAGGGACAATGATGGTCATAAGCCAGAATGCATCGATTGCACGCCCTACAATGCGAAGCCCGATATGGTTTAATAGCTTTGCAAGTGTGACACAGTCGAGCCAAGCTTTTGGTCCATTCTGCGGGTGTAAGTCGGCTTGACTGTGCCAGCAATTGCTTCAAAAAACTGTGATACTCGGTTGTGTTTTGTCTTAAGAAGCCAGGCTCACATAAATGTACCGAATAATAAAAAAACCACATTAAAATACTATTTAAAATAAAAAATAAATTTAGATACATGTGATCAGACCAGGTGTCTGGCAAAATTCGGAATAGATAAATAGGATACTCGTAAAATATGTATAAAGCTTGAATGGTCAAAAAAACACACTTTGAGTTTCCAACAGGACCGAAAAGCAACATTTTCAATTTTGACTCAAAAGATTTTTTTCTCCTCATTTTCTCATGTCGTTCCAAATAATCAACCAGACCAGAATATCCACGATTGCGCGCCAAGTCAATTGCTTTCTTTCCATTTCTGTCACATATTTGTGAGTCAATAAAATCTTGCTCAATTAATTGTTGAACTATGTTCAAATTTCCACTCAAACAAGCCAGATGAAGAATTGTCTGGCCGAATTTGTCAATCGTTTTCGGGTTTACACCGAACAAAATTAAAAGCCGAGTTACATCGGGATGAGCTACAAAAAGCAAAAAAAAATATTTAAATTTTAAAAATTAAAAAAAAAAATTTTAAATTTTAAAAATTAAAAGAAAAATTTTTAAATTTTAAAAATTAAAAGAAAAATATTTAAATTTAAAAAATAAAAAAAAATATTTAAATTTTAAAAATAAAAAAAATATTTAAAGAGATTGAGCACATTTTAACAGAATTCATTGTATTTAATTTTAAGTATAACCACCATTTTTAAAGATATTATTTGAAAAAGATAAATACTAGTTATAAAATGATTTTTTTTGTGAACCAAAATTAAAGATTAGTTCAATACAACATAATACATGAAAATTTTTTAATTAGTTATCTAACTTTTTTTCTTCTTAAATAATGGTTTTTTGATGAAAAAAATGATTTTTTAATAAAATCATAATATCTAATAGCGCCCCAATGATTTCGATCAAATCGTTTATGATAAATCTTTAGAAATATCTAATAATAAAACTCAATT
The DNA here is from genome assembly GCA_010279815.1 of Brachionus plicatilis. Lineage (NCBI taxonomy): Eukaryota > Metazoa > Rotifera > Eurotatoria > Ploima > Brachionidae > Brachionus > Brachionus plicatilis. Next base: position 1,153,820 of record QEOQ01000519.1, read on the forward strand.
TTTTTTTTACAGATAATATTTATATTTTTTTTCTCTGAGGGGAAACTGTTAGCATTTATTATACGGTATTTTTGAATTTTGATTTTATTTAAACAAAATTTTTTTTTCTAATTTAAATTAATTTTATTCTTTAAAAAAATGTTTTTTCTAAACAGTAAAAACATGTGTCAATATGATTTAATCTTCTTCTTTAAAAGTATTATCTAAATTAAATAGAGCCTTAAAGTGAACAGAACTAGTTTTAAAGTTATCGAATATTGATAAAATTATATAAAAATTTACCAGACACTCAATTTTTTAGTCTTTTTTTTTAGGAAATATTACTAAAATTTTGAAAAACAATAATTTTCCTTATTTTTTTTTGGAGCCAAATTTGGCTAGAAATATGCACAACCTCTTTAAAAAAAAAATATTTAAATTTCAAAAATAAAAAATAAAATTTAAAATTAAAAAAAAAAAAATATTTAAATTTTAAAAATTAAAAAAAAACCTTTATAAACAGCCCAGTGGAGTGCATTGTCTCCATTATTGTCTTCAGCATCCAAATCAGCGCCCAGACTTATTAAATAAGTAATAATTGCCGCATTACCAAATTGAGAAGCTGTTATCAAAGGTGTGTATCCTTTACTGTCTTTTTGATTTACATTTATTCCTTTTTCAACTGGAAAAAAAATTTTTAAATAAAAAAATTAAATTAAAAGCTTACCTAGCAGCGAAACCATTTCAAGTCTACCTTTAGCGCAGGCCCAATGCAATGGAGATTGATTAGCCTTATTTGAAGAAGAATCATGAATGGCATTGTTGTTTAGCAAATAGCGAACGGTTTCCAGCGAACCGTCATACACTGCCCAATGCATAGGTGTAAATCCTTCTGGATCAAACTCATTTAGAATGTTGACGCCTTTTTGAGCAACAAATTGTTCAACCAAAGATAATTTACTAATTTTTTTTTAAAATAATTTATTTTAAATGTGTGTTTTTCAAGAAATTACTTTGATCTGACTACGCCAAAAATGGTCTTTAAATCAATTGAGACCAGTTGTTTTGGCTTGAAGTTTTCCATTGTTTTTCCTTGTCGGATTTTTAGAGTAAATACGGGTTTTTTCGAGGGCCAAGCAAAGTCCTCAAGATAATAAACCAGCTTTGTGCAGAGATTATTGGGTAAATCAGGTAGAACAAACATAAAACTTTTGGAAATTACAAAAATCGATTGTAAAAAATTTGAAATTTTTTTTATTTTTTTGTTAATGATTGCTATTACTATGGAAATAACTCTATTTTAGGTGAGTTTTAAAATAGAAATTCTACTTAGTCTGTCAATGGTGCATACAAGCTAAAAGTAAAATTTATTTCAATTGTTTTCAGATTGTTCATATTCTTTTCGAAAAATAAATTAAATTATTTTGGTCGCACAATAACTTCATTATCACAAAATAAAATTAAAAATTGGATTTTTATAGGTACAGTCAATAACCGGTTATCCGGAATGAGATTCAAGCTTTTTTTTTCAAAGTCGTCCGGATAATAAATTTTCCGGATAACACGATTTGCTAACGAAAAGAGGGGTAAACACAGTCAAAGTCTGCTGACTGCTTTTCCCCATGAAGCTTGATGGTTTTGATGTTGTGTCGTTTGCAGAATCTCTGGATGTAGCCTGAAGATGCACTGAAGTTTTCGGCGGCTGGATAGAACTCTCTATGAAATATCTTTGCTTGAAAGGCAATTGTCTCGTAGTTGATTGGCACTTTGCTGCTTCGAACTTGGTAAAACCATAAGTTGAGTGCTTCGTCTAATAGCGGATAGTTTGAAGTCTTAAATGTGCATCTGATCGCACTGTCTGGATTATCTGTTCTGAATTTGCTAAGTTCTGCTGAACCTTTGGCGATAATGTCGTAAATCGTACTCAAGCCAACCATATAATCTAGCGCAAGTTTTTTTGGGCAGTACCCATTCTTTTTCTTAGTGATGATCTCCTCCCGCTGAACAAAGTTAAGAACAACCTTCAAACCAACCAACCGTTTTGCAATCGGAGTATCGATAACTTTTTTACTAGCGTTCCTGCGAGGCTTAGGGACTTGATACAAAGGTATTGTCATTTTTAATGAGAATAACATAATGACTCACATCGTCATCAGTAAAAAATCAAAAAGTGCTGGTCCGAAAATTGATTCCGGATAATCGAAAATTCCGGATAAAAAATTACGGATAACCGGTTATTGACTGTATTGTGAATTTCAAATACAAATTGAACAGAAATTCTTCATTTTTTGATAAATTGTTAATAAAAAATATAAGAAAAAATACTGCAATAAAGTGCAAAAAACTTTGATGGTATATTTAACCCTAAAATAAAATTTTTATTTTCTTTTTTTTTTAGTAAATAAAATCATTAATCTTTTTAAATCTTATTGATTTTTTATTTTTTGTCTGTTTTAAATGAGAAAAAATATTTTATGTAAAAAAGGTGTAACAAAGTATGTTGCTTTATGTTGAAGTATTTTTTCTAATATTTTTTTATCAACTTTGATTTTAATTTATTAAAAAAATAAAGAATTTTTGTTCAATTTGCATTTGAAATTGACAAGAACATTTTTATATGCGGTGCAGTACCGTGACCAGCCGCACTAACATTAATTAGACGGCCAATATTAATACCGACCGTCTAGTGGCCGATTGCAAGGCCAACCGTTTAGAGAGCCTGTAGCAGAAAGATAAAATTAAAAGAACACTACATAGATCTACAAAATTTATTTCTTCAATTCAAAAGTTAAATTATTTAAAAAAATTAGCAAACGTATTAAGCATAAGAAAAAATTTACGATAATTTTGTGCTAAGTCTTAATTTGGCAAAAAAATTTTGAACAGATATTAATTAAAAAAATTTTGTTAATTTTTAAATTTTATATTGATTTAGTTATAAACAAATTAATAAAACTCTTAATTTCTTAAATAATTTTATATCAAAAGGCAATTTTTTTAAAAAAGAGAATACATTATCATTGTTGTTAAAAAGTAGACAGCTGAAGATTTCATCCTTTTTTATTCGTATGGATGATAAAAAATCAGGCAAAATGTAGAAAATTTTACATTTTTACATTTTAAAATTTTTAGATTTTTTGTGCAATATTTCATAAAATTTATATTTTTAAATTTTGGTAACTAAATGAATTAGAAGATTTTTTTTTGTTTTCTGAAATATTGCACAAAAAATCTAAAAATTTGAAAATGTAAAAATGTAAAATTATTTTCATTTTTCCAAAAATCATCCATAATAACAAAACAAGTAGAACAAAATTTAAGCAGAACTACAAAAAGTTTTTTTAAAACAAAATAGAAAAAAATTTAAAAAAATTTCTATAACATATTTCAATAAAAAATTCAGATTTGTTTAAAGGTCCCAAAATAAGATCCCATTCCGGAAAAATTAAATTATTTGGCTTGGACTTTTGCAAAAATAAAAAAAGTCAGGACTTGGACTTGACTTGAGACTTGTGACTTTTAAAAAACTGTGAAAAAAATAGAAAATATTGAACCAAATCTTTTAAGTTGACAAGAACGTAGAGCTTCATTGGTATTAGAACAATATTAAATAATTCAGAATATTATGGTATGAGTATTGGTAAAAATCTGATTTCTATAATCTGGTTTCTAATTAAAAAGCCTTGGAGAATGAAAAAATAATTTTTTTAGAATTTTATTAAAAATTGAAAAAATTAGCATCAAACTATATTTTATAATAAATTCACATTTTTATATTAATTAAGTAATTTTATGAAAAGAAAGGTATTTTTATGTTCATCTAATTGGTGAAAAATCAGTGATTTTAGTGAATGAATTAGCAGACGCCAAAAAAATTATTTAAAATGAAAAAAATCATAAACAGAATTTATAGAAAATATTTTTAAACAAAAAGTTTTATTTAATAAACAAAAATGATATTTACATTTAATTAATGTCTTTATTTAACTGGACAATAGAAAAATTTTAATTTACTATGCTCAAATTCATTAACTTTAAAAGGATGATCTTAAACAAGAGATCTTTTTTGTATTGCTTTTTATTTAACGATTGAGTAGTAAACAATACTTCTTTAAAATATTAAGGTGGAATTACCTTAAAAAAATCTAAATTTAAAAAAGTTATATAATAAATTTATTATTTTTAAATCACCTATAGAAGCTGATCGAAATAAAAAAAAATATTTTAATAATAAATTTTTTAAATTTTCATTTAATTTTTTTTTTTTAAATTTGAATAAACTTTTGAATTTTCCTAATTTGGTTTAAAAGCTTTATCTATTTCTTAAATTCAAATATGATTTGAATTTAAATCCAAATTAAAAAATCAATTTAATAATTCAAAAATAAATTCAAATGCTACTTATTTACAACAATACATTTTTAATTTTAATTAAAGTTTTAGACAGGTCTAAGCTTAGTTTTAAAAAGTAAACTACAGTTTTGCAACGATCAGTTCAGCTTGAATTTTATCTCTAAATATCTTTTGAATTGAGCACATTTATGTTTAGTTGTGAAATATGAAATTTTAAAAATTTATGCACAATTTTTTATATGATACAAAATTTTTTAGAACTAGAATAAAATGATAATTTTAAATAAATTTCTCAAATTTCTCCCATTACGAGGTAAATTTAAACTTTGAAAACAAAAAACGTGACTCTTCATTTTTCAGACTCAAATCATCACATCAAAAGATTTGTTTTCAAAGAATCTTTTTTGAAATTAGATCAGTTCAAAAACGAGATCGATTTTCACGAAAAAAAATTCAAAAATGATTCAGGTATCTTCTATCTTCTTTTTCAAAACAAAAATCTCATCTAATTTTTACCAGTTCTCGTCAAACAAAAAATTCTTGATTTAGTCAGTCACTCATCAGCAAATTTTGACCTTAAGGATGTGAACCAAATTTTGTTCCTTTCCAAAACATGTGAAGACATAAATTTAGTCACTAAAGCAATTAAATTGTAAGACTACATTTTCCTATGTAGATCGAAAAAAAAATATTTTGAAAGACTTTTGGAGCACACCAAAATTCCGTCACGGCAACTAGATGGACTCGGAACGCAGCTAATGAGGTTAGTCTATACACTGGATCACTCAGAATTAGGCATTAAAATTTTAAATGATGAGGTAAGCTAATTAACAATTTATTTTTATTCAAAATTTTTCTAAAGGAACTTAACCAAATATTCAAATCGGGATACCCAAAACTTATCCTTATGGATAAACTGCTAAAAGAAAAAAAATATGAATCTGTTTTGGATTTATTTGAAAAATTTCTCAATCAATACAAGGATCCAAAGCTGAGATCGGCTAACAAATTTACATTTCCTCATGATCAGTTTGTTCTGGTGTCCATAGCATTGTACAAGATGGTGACAATTCAAGAAAATGATGCCAAAATCTAAACTTTTTTTATTTCTTAAAGAATACTAAAGATGCAATGGAAAAGATGAAGAAAATAATGAATATGATAAGAGTGAGTAGACTTGAGTTTGTGAATACCTCGTTACCTAGATGTTTTTTGCTTGCAATAAATCAAAATGAGCCAGAATATGCTTTGAATTTGGTGTCAAAATTTGATAATTTGAACTCCACTTTGGGGCTAAATTTGTCAGTGAGTTAAAGAAAAATATTTTAAATAATTTATTGGTAATTTTTTTTAGATAATAGCCTTGAGCAAAATTGGATTCATTGAAGAAGCTTTGCGAATTGTGGAAAATATAATTAACTCCAAACTGGATCCAAACGAAAACAGATTTGAGGGTCGTTTTTTTAGAACTACTTTTTGTGTTCTTGAGGAACAAGTTAAGAGTTGTGAATTTTTGGAATCATCAAGTCAAACAAAAGAAAAATTTGAGCTCCTAAAAAAGCTAATTTATGATGACAATAGATTTGTCAGCTTTGATTTGAGTGATTTGTGCAAAAGGCCAATGTAAGAAATTAATTTTTTTTATATGTTTATTTAAAAAATAATAATAAAACATAGTAGAATTGAATTTTTTATTTGAATTTTTTTATTGGCATCAACACAATCATATTTCAAATGAAAAATATTACGTGACTTTATGTTTTATTTATTGAATTTATTGAACATATTTATTCAACTATTGATGAATGAAAAATAAAAATAGACCCACATCTTTAACTAGTTTTTGTTTTAGGAAATTTTTGTTTAGTCGAGTCAAATATTTTTTTTTGAAAAGAATGAATTTTAATCAATAGAAATAAAAAATGTAAGATTGATTTTTATTTAAAGTTATGTTTTCTCAAACTCTGACGTAATGACATTATTCAGGTTTCTCATTTTGTTCAGTTTTTGCATACCTTCATAAAACTTAAAGTGTTTTATTAAAGTTTAAAAAAAAGATAGAAATAGATTAATTTGTTAAAATAAATTATGTTTGTTAAGGAGAGTATCCTTAAAGAGCTGTAGCTATTTATTTTGCTATGGATCAAATAAAGAAGATTTATAGAGAAAAATCGAAAATTATTATGATTTCTATAATTGTCTACAATGTGATAAGGGCGAAAAATTTGAATAAGAAAAAAATTTTTTTAAATTTAGAAAAATATTTCAGATAATGTTTTACTTTTTTTAAAATTTTTTAACAACTAGAAGATAAGAAATTATTTTCTTCAATTATTAATTAATTTAATCAATTAAAAATTAAATTTTTTTTAAACCTTTAGGCATGCTTTAAAGGCGATTAAAAGTTTGAAAAAGATTTTGTGCACATTAAAAAATATAAAAAATATGAAAATAAGTCAAATATGTCTTTTCGATTTTTTTTATTCAAATTGGCTTCTTATAAGGAATTATGAAATAAAATTTTTACAAAACAATTGTGGCAACTTGAAGTTCATGATCATAATCAAATGATCAAAATTTAATTGATTCAAATCTTAATAAAAATGATGAAATTTGATTTTTTTAAATTTTTTTAAAATTAAACATAAGATGTTTATTATTTTAATTAAAAAAAAACAAATTTTTTTTTTCTAATTGACCTTTAATTGATTCTTCTAAAATCTTTTTTTGAAAATTTTAAAGACATTTTAAAATCGACATTAAGGTATCCAAATTATGACTTTAAGTGGTATTTTAATATTAACTAAAATATATTACGGCGAAACAAAGTTAAATTTTGTATTGCAAAATTTCAAAATATTGATTAAGAATTTTTTTGAGTTCAGATAAGAATTCATATAATTTTCTATCTAATTATAGATTAAACAAATAATGTTTAATAAAGTATAGTCATTTATTATT
>QEOQ01000519.1:1165447-1176479 GCA_010279815.1 Brachionus plicatilis
TTTATTTATTTGATTATATTTTACCAAAAGTTAATTTTTTTACTTTTTTTTACTAATTTTTACGTAAAATAAAATATTTTTGAAAGAAAATTAAGAAATTTTTATTTTTCCTAATAAACTAGCGGTACGACCATCTGTCCAACACAATATCAATTACCTATAAAACAAATAACAACACAAATTAAATCTATTAAATTTTAAGAATTATTTACTTTTTTTAATCGACTTATGTAATTATTACATTTAGTAATTGTAAATTTTTTTGAAATTCGAAAATTAAACTAGTCAATTCTTCATCATTACTTAAAATAATTTTGTTCTTTTGTTAATCATTTCTAAATTAAAAAAGTATTTCAAAGAAAATATGGATCAATTTTTGTTAATAGATGTTTTGGCATAACATCTATTTCTGTATGTTGCTTCTAAAAATTCTAAAATTTAATTCTTAAAATTTAATAGATAAGATTTGTGTTATTTTTTGTTTTATAGGTAATTGATATTGTGTTGGACAAAAATGGCGGATGGTTGTACCGCTAGTTTATTAGGAAAAATAAAAATTTCTTAATGTTCTTTCAAAAAATACTTTATTTTACCTTTTTTACCTAAATTTACGTAAAAAAAGTAACTTTTGGTAATATATAATCAAATAAATAGAAACTACTTTTTAAAAAATTTATTAGAAAATAAAGAAAAATTAAAAAATTCGAAAATTGTATTTTACGTAAATTTACGTAAAATCCACTTGTCAAATCGGCACTGTATTTAAATCAAATCAAACCAAAAAAGCTTAGTTAATTAATCTATTCAGGTGGATAGACATGTAAATTAGCATAAATTTTAGTTACAGCTAAGCAAACAAATATCAATAGAAAAAAAATTATTTTTTTGATTAATTAAAAGTGAGCTATTTTTGGAAAAAAATTTCCACCTTTTGGCTTTATTTTACTATTTTTCACTAATTTTTCTTTTCATAATATAATGAAACCTTTCTAAATTATCTTAATTATATTTATTTATAAAAGCATAAATCAATTTGCTTATAGCAGGATAATTATTTTACATCATTTTAAATGCGTGTTACCAAATATTAAATTTAAAAAAATAATAAATAAAATGCAAGTCCGACAAAAAATTTTTGAATATTTTTATTTTGGTTAAAAAAAAAACATTTTGTAATTATTTTATAAATTTTTCTTATTTTTGAAAAGTCGTTTTATTTTTGAAACTAAAATAATTAATTTCCTCTATTAACATAATTTTGTCATTATAAGGATTTATGTTAAAACCAGACAGCTACCATAGCGAGGCTACTTAAAGCCTTGCTCCGCAGTTAGTCTGCTGTAGCTTTTTATTATTATTATTATTATTATTATCTATTAAATTTTTGGCAGCAGATTAGTTGATAGAACAGTTCACAATCTATGGGCCTACGTGGCTATTCATCAACAAAGTTAATCAAAGATTGTTTTTAGGTACACTTTTAAAGGAAATTAATTTTTTGAGAATAAATTTCATGTCTATTTTAATGACTCTGAAAAAAAAGCTAAATTTTAATTCTTTCATTTTAAATTATCTAAAAAGCAATTTTTTTAATAAAAATATTTTATAAAGCCAATGTAAAGCTAATTTTTTTTAAGATTTTCCGAATAACCTTAAAAAACGCATATTTGACAAAAAATAAATCAGTCTTAAAAATCTTATGACATCAAGGAAAATAAAAAATTTTCCGAAATCTTTGAAAGAAATGAAATCATTCTATCATGAAAAAGGATATGAACTCTATTGATTTTTGTTTTTTTTTTTAAATAAATATATTTTGGTAATGTAACAAAAAAATGCTATAATCCGATCTTTGTTCAGATTCAATTTTTTGAAGTGCTAAAAGATAAATTTAAAATCATTAATTTTAGTAATATTTTAATAGGATATAAAATTTCAAACAATAGACTATTAATCTTGCTTGAAGCACTCGCTGTTTTCATTAGATTTCAGTTGCAAAGATTAAATTAACGAAATAGAATTAAGCTAACGAAAAAATGGTAACATAAATGGCCAATGTTCAATTTTGAAAAATTTTGAAACATGTTTTGTAAAAATTTTTAGAATGCTTTTTCAGATAATTTCTGTAGATTACTTCTATCATTTATAATATTTGATTCAGAAAAATGGATAATTAAACTACCGGTACCTAAAAAAAAAAGAGCATGCCTGCAGATGACATTTTTGATAAATAAGTATACTAAACATCATCATCACTGAAATCAAAACTGAGTGAGTTTTTGAGCAATTAATATTTTCTAAAAAACAAATATTTAATAAAAATTATTATTTTCAAATAATGGAAAACCAAACCATATTTTTATTTAAATTTGAACAAGTTAAAAATCTTTATTTTTTTTTAAACAAATTTTAAAATATCGTTAATTTTTTTGTTCATTTATTTATTTACTGATTTTTTTAATTTTAGAATTTTATTTTAAAATCAAATTTTAAGTTTATCTTTATCAGAACTTAGTTACTGCAATTTAAAAATAAATGAATTAGATAAGTATTGCAAAAAGAGTTAGGGAATTGATTCAACATTTTTGTTAGTACTTTATTTGTACTAAATGCAATAAGGATATAATATTATTCTTGTATAATCAACAACAAGACAATTCATTTTCAGGCAGAAAAATTAGATATCTTATTTTATAGAAACCAAGGATTTATAAATATTGTCAAGTTTTTTGCATTAAAACACCAAATAAATTATTTAAAAAATTGCTAAAGGCTTATTTATATTTTTATTAAAAAAAATTTTCATCGGATAAATTGTGTCTTATTTAAAAGAACTTAAAATATAGACTATAATTGATGATTTAATTAAAGACTTTTTTGTCACTTTGAATTTTTAGTAAAAAATTTTATTAAATTGTCAAGAAAATTTTATAAATGATCAAGGTATATCCCTCTCCCGTTGAAAATGAACATTTAGTCCTTCTTTTTAGTGAGATGATGACCACATTCATATGAATCAAATTGTCTAAAATCTTTATGATTAAGAATGTATATCAATTGTTCGATTTACTCAATTTCAATGACTATTTTTAATTTTTTGTTCAAAATGACAATTTTTATTTTGCAAAAAGCATATTTTTATAATAAAGCTTTTAACTAGTGAAGCCAAATTCAATTACTGAAGCGAGCCCATTGAAAGGATTCTAGAATATGTCGTGCTGCAAAATTTTTAATGAATTTGCTTTATTTTTAGAACATAATACTTTTTCACATAATATTAATGTATACTTTCATATTTATTTATTTGTTTTTTCTGTACCGAGCTTGAGCTCCCTCAGAATTAAAAATTAAAAAATTAAATTTAAGTTAAATAAAATAAAATAAAAAAAGTAAGTTAAGTAAGACAAAAAAAAAGATAAAAATAAAGTAAAAAGGATTAAAATAAACGAAATCAAATAAAAGATATGTAAATATGTAGATATGTAATAAAAGGAATTTTAATTTTCTTTTTTCTTTTTTATTTAGTTAAGCAAAACAAATAAATTAGATGGAAGAAGAAAAGAAATTACATATATGAACTTATAAACTTAATAGATAAAATGTATTAAATGTAATATATAAAAAAATTACTTACTAGATAATAAATTTAACATCTAGATAAAATTATTAACTAATAGAATTAATAGACACATTTATAGAGAAAAAAATTAAAATGATAGATAATTTTATTAAATAACTAGATGTAATTAACACTAGATATAATTGAATAGTTACTCAACATTTTATATGATTAATTTGTTAACTTATTAAACTCGATCAAATATAAGTTATAAATCCATTTCAAATTCTCTTAGTCAAACTTTACTAGTACTTAAAAGAAATTGAAAAATGGCTATTCAAATGGAAAATGAAAATGTCAGTTGAAAAGTCATGCTACACGATCTTTGAAAAAAACTCTAGGAAAAAAACTAATCTTGATCTAAAATTATATGAAAACAGTTTAAATCTAAAAGAAAAAGTAAAGTTCTTAGGAATTACATTAGACTCAAAACTTGCATTTAGTTTAATGGTCGACGAGTTAAGAACACGCTGTAACCCAAGACTAAATATTTTTAAATATCTATCGAATAAAAAATGGGGCCTTAAACCCAAAACACTAGGAAATCTATACAAATCCTTAGTAGGATCAATTCTCGATTATTCTTTTCCTTGTTTAAATTCATTCGCAGAAACCAACATTAAAAAAATACAAGTGATTCAAAATTCAGCAGTTAGATCCATCTTGAAACTAAAATATGATACTCCCTCCAACATAATGCATCACGAGGCCTTTAATAAACTTAATTTATTAACAGTCTCGAATCGACTGTTTGAGTTGAGTGAGAGATATGTTAGGGCAGGACTGAGTCATTCTATTCCATTGGTTGTCAGACTGGTGGAGGAATACAGAGAAGGTTTCGAAGCAAGATATATTGAATACCCAACTCCATTGTGTAATTGCTACCTTACTATTTCTTCTTTTTACCCTGAAAAATCAGACATTTAAAAATATGTATCCTGTTATTCTCTATTTCAAAATATGAAAGGACGGTGCAGGATCTCTAAGGTTTTTCGCCTAATACCGATAACATAAATGTTAGGTTTAGAAAACTTGTATTTCGTCTTATTAAGTATGGAGAATTAACTGATTTAAATATCTAAACCTAACATTTATGTTATCATATGTTTATTTCAAATTTTAAAACTTTATTTAAAAAAATTATTAAATTATGTAAAACTAGATAAAAAGGTATTATTTTTTAGAAGCTGTTGGATTATTTTCAATTTCCGAATTTATTGATAAAGACCTTTTGATCATATCATTCGACGACGTTTCGATACCTACAATATCTTCATTTTCATCCGAGTCATAGCCAATAGGTATAATTACATATTTTAATCTTAACCCTGATTTTGGTTTATTTGTGATATTTAATCTAACAATAGCCATAAAATAAATCAGTGCTGCTACATGCCTACAACATCCCAGTGTCCTTTTTCCTGTTTTACAACTACAGACCCATGTTATATCGTCTAATTGATTAGAATTTGGCTAAAAACTGAAAAAAAACCTTGTATTTAACACTATTTGGATGCCTTAATTGTATCTTATCAAACACGATTTTTGAATCTTTATCATTTTCCATATTATTTGATACTAAAAATTTGTAATCTTCATTAGACTCGAAATGCTCTGGCAAGTACCAATATGCTTGTTCCAGTTGATAATAACCAAAAGTAATCTTTTTTCTAATTATCTCAATGTCTAATTTTGGAAATCCATCGAATTGAATATTTTCTATTTTTTTTAAATGTATTCTGACTACTCTTTAACCTTAAATCTAAATATTTTTCTAATTTATTTTTTAATTCAAGCTTAATTTTCATCGCCTTTGCAATATATTTTACGTCTTCTTTATCAGATAATCTTTCAGCAAAGAAAACGTTAATTAATGATGCTGCTATCCGATAGTCATCGATAATGTGATCAAGCATTGAGTTTTGTGTTTATTTCAAAGCCTTAAACTGTTGTTTGAATATCCCATTTATCACCTCTAATACGTAACAACATTTTGAAATCAAACGAGTCTAATTAGCCTCACTCCAGCTCAGTTGTTTCTGATTATTTTTCATGCCTAAAATTGAATACATTAGATTAAAATAGAATTATTAGTAATTTAAAAATTACATGTTGTTATTTTGCAATTTAATCCATAAAATAATCTTAGTTTTCTTAAGCAATCTTTAAATCCACGGTCGAAAATATCTGAGTCACCCCTTTTTATAAGTTCTCCTAGATCAGTGTCTTTTTTTATAACGTGCTCCATGATCCTTGCATCATTATCGGTTTCCGCATAACTTCCATAAACATCGATTATTTTTCCATTCGAAGCTGTAATGGCTTCACAAGAGGTCGATTTCTGTATCCACTGTATAATTTCTTCTGAATCATATTATTTGAACTTTTTTGGCAGAAGCAGTAAGTTCCGTCGGCAATAAAAGCAAATTGATTATTATTCAAATCGAAAATGCTTTACCCATTTCCGAATTATTTTCGATCCATTGTTCTCTCGATAAACGTTTGGCCCCTAGATCAAGTTGATCAAGAGGCATTTTTTGTAATAATAATGTTTAAAAAATTAATTTAATATTCAAATATAATTTTTTATTTCAAAATTTTCTAGATTCTTTTTTGTTAAAAAAAAGCGTTTTTTAGCATAACTCTTGGACATAATGAAATGGAAATTAAAAAAAAAAAATTCAAAAATAAATATACTCGGAAAAAGGCGAAAAAAAAAGCTTCAAAATGAGCTATAATTTTTAATTTTAAGATTTTTTTTCAATATCGTAAATTGTAGGCCAACTTTCAATGGAGATCCGGCACCCTTCTTTAATTTTCTTCTATTTTAACTTATTTTATTCTATTTTATTTTTTTTATATATTTTATCTTACTTTAACTTTATTTTATTTTGATTTTTTTTTTTTTTTTAATCTGAAGGAGCCTTAGCTCGATACAGACATACAAATAAATAATAATATTACTTTACTAATTTATTAATAAATCAATTAAATAATGATATATCCCTACACAGACTCTTCGAATACGACTAGTTCGGAGAACACCGAACCTAGCAGTGAAGAAACATACGAAGTGGCTCCACGACAAACTTGTCTTATGAACATCAGCACGAAGAAACAAATAAAGAAACTAGCACTACGTTACCAAAAGAAACACGTGATAAAATTTATGAGCTTCTTTAAATGGGTGTTACGAGGAACAAGCAGGTCGTGGTACACCAAAAAAAAGTGTCAACGATTTTCAAGCCACTCAATCAAAAAAAAGAGCTACTTCAAACAACAATCAAATTGATGCTGATCATGTTCATGAGTGGCGCAATAAAATAAGAAAAAAATAAGAACTCATTTTTTTATATAGTTTTTTTTTTTCTTGTCTATCAAATAATTTCTTTATCTAGTAAAAAATATTTTTATATAGTGCTTTGTCGTTTTATCTATTAGTTAATACAAATATCTAGTTGATTTCATCTTTTTTATCTTATAATATAATAACTAGTAAATTTCATCTTTTTATCTATTATGATTAATCCTATGCCATACTTTTTCAGTATACATTCAATTATTTTGATATTTAAAAATATAAAATTAAGTAGAAAATGGGCTTATTATAATCCTAGCCTTAGGTCTATTGTTGAATATTTTATTACTAAAATATTAGAGCTATCATTTTACGTGAGCAATTAAATTTATTCTATATGTAAAAAGCTTATTTTTTTTTCGTTAATTTAAGTGATCATTGTTTTTCGACTAGCTCAATTTCAATACTGAAATGCTAATATTTAAAAAAAAAAAAAAACCTCTTGGATTTAAGTGTCAAAATATTGCTGGTTTTACCTTTAAAATTTTATCCAACAGAGATTATAAAACAAAATAAAAATATTAATTTTTTTTGTCACAAAAATAAAATTAAATGAATTTTAAAAAATTTTATTTAAATTTTTTTAAAATTTTTTTAAAAGATTCTTTCATAAAAAAGAATGTAAGCTTGAGCTTTAAGAACTTTATCAACGCTGACTTCAATCACATGACTATCACTGACGTAAAACCATTTGTCACTTTTATTTTCTATTTGAACTTGGTTGTGGAACTCGGTTTCTTTCATGTCAGATTTAAACTCTCTTAGCTTTTTGTTCAAATGACACAATCGACGATTAATCAAAACATCAGCTTCATTTTGGTATTTGTAAGACTCGTTTACAGACTTAAGATCCCTGAGTCCAGGCTTAATGTAGGCAGTGTAGTGACCTGAATTTAGCCGACCACTGTGTTCTACCAGGCCATACAATGAGTACAGCGTTTTTCCATTATGGTTCATGCACATTCGACTGGCAAAAGGTGACATGTCCAGCATTAGAGGAAAATTAACATGCTTGTTCGATTTTTCTAGTCTAAATCCGAATTGCTGAAATCTTTTAATGTGAATAGTCAATACGGCAGGTAGATTACAGATCAAATATTGTTTCATAGCTAAGCTATAGACTTTTTTCGAATATTTTTTTGAGCAAAATTCACAATTAATTTTGTCAGTGAGCAATTCTTTGGCAGTAAATTTTGTCAGACAAGATTCGAGGGAGCATGCTTCCGAGTCAGGTTGCTGAGAAATACTCTGCATGGCCAAAAGACGAAAATAATTATCTGATTTCATTTCAGTGATGTCAAATTCTTCATTAGCTACATTCTCTTCTATTTCATTTTCTTCTATTTGAGGCTCATTAGTTTGTTCTTGTATGATACTAGCACAAGGTTCCTCCTCTTCATCTTCACTTTCTTTAATTAAGGAGCCTGATTTTCCTCGTTTTTTGGCTCGCCTGGCTTCTCTTTTTATTTTTTTTAACTGATGTTTAGAAAGCTTTTTATCTTTGGGATCAATCGGAGTTTCTTGCTCGTGGTCTCCTTTTTTAAGATTCTTGTATCTTCTTTTGACTTTGTGATCACTCAATTGATCTTGGAAATTATTTTCTTTTTTTGTGCTATCTAAGATGGACAGACTCAGGTCTAAAAATGGCTCGATTCGCTGAACACATGTTTCACATTCATTGCAGACTATTGAGCTCAATAGATGTCCACCAAAGAGACGATCAACTAGTGTATGACTTGCCAGGCGGCCATATCCTTTTAAAAATATGGCTAATTAAAATCCAAGATATTTAGTGAATTAAATTTAAGATTTTATCAGAATTTAACTTTATTTATTTCATCAGGCGTTCATAGAGATGATTTTATATGTGGTTCTGAGGTAAAATTGGGTAATTTTGCGTAGATTCTTCTGCATTTTTCGAAAAATTAATTATACAAAAAAGAGCTTATAAAAAATAAAATTTTTATCATATTTCTTGTACTTCAATTTTTATTTTTTTTATTAATTGAAAGACAGATAATTTTGTGGAATAATAAATGAAAAAAATAATAAAAAATTTTATCATTTTTTAAATAAAATTTTTTTCACAATTTTTTTAAAATTGACAATTAAAATTTAATTTTAAAATTTAAGTTTTGCAGTAAAAAGCATTACGTTGAATACAGTAGTGTTCGGTTTTTAACGTAATTTTACTTAAATTTACGTAAATTAACGTTAAATTCCGTAAAAATGACCCTATTATAGGATAAACTTGTAAAAAAAAAGATCTTTAGTACATTTAAATTTTTATATGGATCTACTGAAGTTTAGGAATTGATTTCTGTCATGGAAAAAGTTTTCCCATGACAGAAATTAAAAAAAATTTTAGCAGACTGTAAAGCCAAGATTGGTTTTAATTAAATTTTCAAAAATTATCATTTTAAAATTTCTAAATAAAAATGAGTATTTAAAAAATAAATATTTTTAGTTCTATAGAGTAAATTTTCTATTTAAAATTGTAAACCAATTTTTAAATCAATCCTGAAATAAACATTATTAAATTTTTTATTTCTTAGACACAGATTAGCTAAAGATTTTAATAATTATTTTGTCAGACACATTTATTAATTAGATAGCTACAAAATCAAACTATGACCTCAAACTTCGATAAATTTATTTATAAGCTAACCGAAATCATTCAGAAATTTTAAAAATTACGATTTTGAAGGAAAAAATAAAATCATTATTATTTAAATTTAAAAGAAAAGTTGTCATTTAATTTTGCTGTTACTGACACATGAAAAAATTCATTCACAATCATTAAATAATTTTGTTTTTAGTATTTTTTTTTTTGGAGATGTCAGTNGTACTTTTTGATTAACATTTGATTTTGTATATAACCTTTTTTGACTTGAATCAAAAAATTCGTTTCATAGCAGACATCTTATTATTTTCTTGTAATTAATTTAAAGAAAACATAATTAAAATATTCTTTAATATAATCCAAAATCTATTTAATATAAAAAAATAAAATATTTTTCAATATTTCAATAAAAAATTAAAAACGAATCATCAATAAAAAAATTCCATCAATTTTTAAAATATTTCAATATCGTGACCGATATCAGATAATAAATCGATATCGTAATCAGCGTTTTAATTACGGTTTTGTGACAATTATGTAAAATTTATTTTAGATACTTAATTTCCAAAAAAATAAAAACCACTACTTATGCATCTTTGAGATGTGTTGCTTGACACCAAGTTTACTTTTCATCAATCTACCGCACTATGGTCAAGCTATTGGGTTTATATATTTTCTCAGAGCTCTTTTTACAGCAAAGTGGATCTCTTCAAAAATAATTGTAAAAGTACCTCTTGAACGCTTGACTTTACCTTAAAGGCTCCTTACAATCTCTACAATTTGCCTTTACCACTAATTTTGAAACATTTTTTTCAATGTCGACAGTGCACGATTGTCTAAAACGAAAAAATAATAATGCTCCTGCATTGTGATTTACTTCGTGTCCAAAATGCAATTTTATCTGGTCAACTTTTTTGGCGATTGTGATCTGAGATGCCCAGCGTTTGACTACTGCTAGCACAATTTTTAGTGGTTTTCGAAAAAGAGAGAGAAAAGAGTCATCGCAAATTGTTATATACGTAGTGCAACTTTTACATCACCAAGTTAAGAGTCATTATTTGGAATCTTTGGAAGATTTGCGAGTTTTTAAGTTCATACAGTACATTTCTAAACAAAGTTAACAGTGTTTCGAAACATTGCTTAAGCAGTGTTTATGAGCGGTTTAAGCAGCGTTTATGAGCGGTTTAAGTAATGTTTAAGTTAGTTTAAACTTTTTAATAAAAAATGATGGGGCAATGTTTAAAACAGTTTAAGCAGTGTTTATGAGCGGTTTAAGCAGGGTTTAAGAGCAGCTTTTAAACTGCTTAAGAAGCCTGTTAACTTTGTTTAGAAATGTACTGTATTTTCTCTTTTTTTTACCAATTTTGTTTATTCTGCAAAACTTAAGCCCAAGTCTACAGGTTTATTAAAATTTTTTGTTTGATCATTTTCG
>QEOQ01000344.1:5531-16410 GCA_010279815.1 Brachionus plicatilis
CTATTTTCTGAGAAATATTATTATTATTGAAGGGTAAAAAATAATTTGAAAGAGAGATAAACTGTATTGATCTACAAGAGGAATAGAATTTTAATTTTAAAAATAGAAATAGAAAATACTTTCTACGACAAAAAGCCAAAAAAAATAGAGAGTATCTCCTTTCTATAAATTATAATGAATAAAAAAGAATACAAATAAAGTCCTCCGTGACTTCTAAAACTCGTTGAAAAGTAGATTCCTTGTTTTTTTTGTCATTGTCAAAGGATGAATGAATGATTTTTGATAATATAAATGAGACAAAAATGAGGTCGTTAACTCTACTTTTTAACTTATAAGTTTGGTGCAGATAAACAAATAAATAGATACATCTCAGATAGTTTTACAATAGGAGAAGCAAAAGTGGTTGATAATGGTGACACCCAACTACAAAGAATCACAGGCAAAATGCTTAACTCTTTTCAAATTCTCAATTCCAATTTCATAAATTAAAACAAAAATAATAATATTTTAATTAATTTTATTTTACATTAATTTTTGATATTAATCAAACAATTTTTTTTAATTATATTTTGTTTTTAATGCATGCGATTTAACTGTAAGCAGGCAAATGTTAAGTTTGATTTGAAATTTTAATTATAGATTTGACAAAAAAATTTTAGTTTCAATAATTTTATATTTTAAAGAAGAAAGTGTGTTCATTTTTCTATTATGTAAACCGAAAAACTAATTTGCTGTTTAATACTAAATTAATTTGATTTATTTAAATATCTAAAAATCAAATTAATCGACTGAAAACAACTAAGGTCTTCAGACGTCAACTTGCAGATTTTCAGAGTCAATTCTATTACACAGTGGTTGAAGGAGATTGACTGGTGGTCTTTTAACGCCATGCTAAAAACTTAAAGATTTTGTGAAAAAAAGTGATTTAAAGCTAAAAATTGTCTGAGAATTGCTAAGAATTTCAATTAATAAAGATCATAATAAAATAAAATTTTATTTTAAAATAAATATTTAGAATAAAATTTTTAATTATTATTTAATTATGGTAGAAAGAATGTATTGATGAAAAAATAATTTCAATCTTTTGGCATTTAATTTCAATCATCTTTAATGCAAACACGCTCACTGGCATTTTTTAAGAGCATAACAGCCTTTGGGACTGGTAATAACTCAATTTTAAAATTTTAGATTTTTCAGTAAAAAACTAGTTATTTTTAATTTATTTTTAAATGGTAAAATTTGACCACATGAGGGCCAAGTTGATAAATATTGTTCTCATTTGTCTCGACAGCATTTGATTCAATTTAAAATGAGAAAAAAAAAGTAAACTAAGCCATGATCTTTTATTAAATTAATAAAAAATTCAATAAAAATTTGAAATCAAAACCCTTTTATTAAAAAAAACAACAAAACAAGAACTTATCATTGAATTTTTAATAAAAATATCATATTTCTTAATTTTAATAAAGTCATGTAAATTCAATACAAATTTTTCAAACAATTTTCTTAATAGGAAAGAAAAAAAAAGCGATACGTGTGATCAAAAGTACAATGCGACCAAATTCTAATTACGCAATCTAAATCTTATCAAACAAGTTTGGTAGATTCCAAATTAGATAACTCCGTGTACTTCTTCATACGACTCAAATGTAGTCAGATGTCAGTGAAAAATTATGCAATTCAAAAAACTAGTCACTTGTGTCAAAATGACAAATGACACACAAAAAAAAAGATAAATGAGCTTGAATGCCTGCTAGGCAAAAAGGCGAGAAAAGCGCTTTTTTACAAATAAAAATTGATTAAGATAAAAATTTAAAAAAAAAAAAAGAAAGAGTCTATCGAATCATGTGAATCTACGAAAATTTTAGAAAATCCACCATCAAACGTGACTGGCTCAAAACCTCATTCAATCTAATTGGCTAGGTAGCTAATTAGCTTGTGAATAAATTTTTCCTACTGGCTCAATTAATTATTTCTTACAAACTCCAATTGGTTGACAACACAAAGCCATGCCACTACACAAATCGAATTTAAATATTTAAGCCAAAAATTTTATTTAGAATAAAAAGTGAATAAGCCTATGAGCAAATTTCAAAATATTTTCCATTCCATATAATTTCTGAGAAAGAAAAAAAAAAGAAAAAAATCCGCTTATAAAAGGTGACTAAATAAGGCAACAAAATATAGCTATTCTGTTAATTATAGACAATTTTGAGTAGAATGATCGCAACTACACTTTGTAGTAACAGTAATGAAAAATTAAACTCGTCGCCACCACCACTATCATCATCCTCGCCTAGCGACTATAATAACATATTTGCCAGCAAGCACAACTATTTCGATTCGGCTGATTCATCCGGGTTTTACATTTGGAAAAAAAATCAAAACAAAATGTCATCATTCAGCGGCCTAATACCAGCACCACCAAGTTCATACAACTCACTAGTCGAGTACACAAACATGAAACCGAATTCAGCATCCTCATCGTCGTCATCCCCGCTGTCCATGTCCTCGCCAAATCAGTGCTCATTCGGACTAGCAGCGCATCCGTCTCCATACACCTCATTTCAGCACACATTTCCTCTGGTTTACCCCAATGAGCCGCACACAGAACAAATACATCCGAATGCGGACGAATTCAACAATTTCTACGCAGCTAACAACTTTTCTAGTCAAACTGGACAAAACCCAAGCTGGTGGGACATGAACACAAACTCATGGTTGCCGAGGACTTACACCAACCAGGTTTTTCTGGGCATTAACTCAAGCCAGGAGAATGGCTACACATACGATCAAAGTTTTTACCATGTGTCGCCCAGTAGAGACAAAAATGCAGTCCAGTCATATTATGTGGGCACTGAGCAATCTTTTGACACTGGCTATTCGCCACAAGACGAGGCCAAGACAGAAAATCCGGCCAAAAAACAAAAATTGTCAAAGACAAAAAAAGAAACAACGCCTGGTGACGAGTTGCCAACTTCCGACGAGAGCACAGTGAGCAAAAGCGGAGGCAAGGCCCGATCGTCCGGAAAATCGCAATGCGATTGTCCCAATTGCCTCGAGGCGGACCAGCTAGATCCTTCAAAGAAAAAAAATGTACATAGTTGTCACATACCGGGCTGTGGCAAGATCTACAACAAGACATCTCATTTGAAAGCGCATCTCAGATGGCACACAGGTTATCTTTGAATTTAAATTTTCTTTAATCTCTCCAGTTTATTTGTTTATCGTGTTCCTGAGCTTTGTTTCTACACAAAATATTTTTCTCTAATAAAAGCTCAGCGGTATGTGTTTATTTAATTAGTAACTTTTTTTTTCTTTTTTGTCATTGTTGGTGTAGGAGAACGACCATTTTTGTGCAACTATTTGTTTTGTGGCAAACGCTTTACCAGGTCGGACGAATTGCAGAGACACTTGAAAACTCATACAGGTTAGTAATTTGTGGTGCCCGGAGCCTGATTGTTCTACATTTGACCAATATGTTCAATTGATTCTAAATCAATTATCATTTTTTTGTTGTTCAAGTCATGCTAGTCTTTAATTAGACATACGAGATATTTAATTATAGACTTGAGAAAGAATACAATAAGCGACAAATTTTAAATCATTTTAAACTATTTGTTCACTTTAATTACAGAGTTTGAATAAGTGAACGTAGCACTCAATGCGGAACATGTAATTAACTTGTTTGTTAATATTTTTTGTTTTTAGGTGAGAAGAAATTTTCGTGTCCAATTTGTTCCAAGAAGTTCATGCGCAGTGATCATTTGAACAAGCACATGAAAATACATGGAAACAAGTCGGCTCAGTATGGCATGGAGGATGGTGCGATCGAAGCCAAAAGTGTGCCCAAGCTAGAAAATTGATTGTGTTTTTTTTTGTTTGGTTTTTCGTTTATATTTAAATATTTTTTAGAACAAAATATTAAAATTCTTAGTGTTTCTATATTTCTCATTTTTTATTCCTTTTTTTATTTAATAAAAATTAAATTTAAAAATTTTTCAAAGTTAATCTTGTGATGTTTTAAACTCACTCTAGAATGTTTGTTTGGTTTTTTGGAAAATTGCTTGAAATTCAATTTAATATTTATAATTTTAGGAATCAGCTCCAGTCCTTTTGTTTGTACAAATTTGATAAGTTAGAATATAAAACAATTTTAGATCTTTAATCTAAGAAAAAAAATTTGATTTAAATTTTTTCCTTTTACAAGTACACTGTTTAAATTAGAATATTATTCAAAAAGTATAAAAAAAATTTCTTTGTCGAAAATTCAAAGTTTTGTCGAGAGAATTCGCAAATTTATAATTTAAACTAGAGAAAAACGAAAGATCGTGAATCTTAAATTTAAAAGTAAAGCTGATTTAAAAAGATTTGATTATTATTTGATATTTTAATTTAATATTTTCAATTCATAAAAGAACCTTTTTTTAAATCTTATAAATATCGTTTCAAAAAAATTTAATTTAATTTTTATTTTTTATTTTATTGATTGAAATTTTTTTGCCTATGAATTTAATTCGCTTTTTCATTATTTTTAAAAACAATGTAACGCAGTCATGAGGATTTAAACGAAGGCTTTTACACTGGGTTTTCTCAAAATTATTTTTTAAATAAAAAAAATATATTTTTAACTCTTGTTTTAATCACAATAGTGCTGTTTATTGAATTTAATAATATCAATTTTAAGGAATTCCATAATAAATTTTTTATTGAAATTATCATGCTAAAAAAGAAATTCCACAATCTTTTAAATGCAGCAAATTCAAGTGGATAAAAAAAGCTACTCAAGTGAACTTTGTCTTAATAGCCTAATTTATTATATAAATTAATAAGTAAATTATTTAACTTTAAAAAGGGAACCAAGTGCTTTTCGGCGGAGGAAAATAACAAGAAAATCTAATCAATCTGATTAATAAATTTTCGAAGACTGATTTTTAAAAATTTTAAAAACAAAAACTATTTACAAATTAAGAAATTTAATAAAAACAAAATAAAATAATTAGGATGGTTAAATAAAAGATCGACTGTTCACTAGAAAATCACAACCAATCTGAAACTACCATTCCAAAAAACTAAACAATTGTCTTGATCTTTTTTTTATCATCAGTTGAAAATTAAATTCAATTAAATTGAGCAAAGTATGGAATTGGAAGTCTTAAAGAATTTCAAAATTTTAAAATTAAATTTGTAATTAAAATCTCTAAAAAAATTATCTTTCATTAATCCAATTAGTTAAAAGAGATCATATTTATAATATTTAACAAAATTTTATTTCCTTATTGAAAATAGAGTTTAAAATATATTTTTGATCATAATAAATTTGATCTAAAATCAAGAAATCAAATATTTTGAATATATTTTATTAAATTTTATAAAGTAATTTTTGTTGCATTTTCTTTAGAATAAAATCAAAAATAGTGACAAAAATTCAATTTCAATAGACATCCTCAATCAAAATCCGATCAAATTTAATTATTTATTTGAAAACAAGCTTTCTATTCATCAAATATATAGTAAGCTGATAAATTTTTAGCCATAGGTAAAATAAATTTATTCTATAAAATTGAGCAGACGTATTCTCAAGAGTTTAATGTGTAAATGATTAAATTACTATGCATGGAATACAGAGGTTTTCAAAAGTTTAATGCGATTAAACTATAGCAATTGTTAATAAGTTAATAAACTTAAATAAATGCTTTTAAAAAAACTCATTCTAAAGTGATATTTATCTATCACGTGAATGGAATTTTAAAATATTTTACTCACAGTTGGAATTTTAAAGATCAATCTAAATGCATTGGTGGCTAATTACATGTTTTGAGAATTAAACAAATGTTTACAAGCTTCGATAAGTTATTACTCAATATTTTGAATAAAATATTTTTTATCGCATAATCTTAATGTATCCGTTTTAGGTTTTAAGTTTTTTCCCAATAGTGGCAAGTAATTCTTTTGTCATTCTCAATGGGTTTCCTATCAAAGCAAGAACGAAACTGATAATGAGACTGAATTGAAATATGTGCTTATTTTCCCAGAAAAAAGTCTTATACGGAATAAAATGTTTATCTTTGAAAACAGTGGGTTATCGAGATAATTTACTCGATTGAATTCCTTGTACTTTCGGCAAGTATTCTCTCCTTTTCTTACAGATAATTATTTCTTATATTCTCAAAATTCTATCAAATTTTAACACTATTTTGAAATTTGTTTTGAAGTAAGCTAATTAGTCGTTATTGTATAATTACACATCATTCAAAATCTTTATAAAAAGAGAATAGATAAAAAATTCTAATCAATCAGCATGATACTTAAGAAGTCTGTCTGCCTCAAAAGTTTTCTAATTCGATCAAGTACTAATTAACTCACCTAACTCTAAATGCTTCAGAAGTAATATTTTCCTAAGACAAAGAAATATTTGACTTAAACAAAATGATAAAATTTATTATTTATTGAAAATTAAACAAAAAATAAAAATTTTAAAATTATTTATACTCAATTTCAATTCAATTTAAATTTATATTTAAAATTTTACTTGCATTAAATAAATGAAGTGTTAATCAGTCGACTACGATAGGGGCACTAGCCTGTTGATTTGACAGGCAAATGACTTGAATTTTTTTAAACTCAATTTTCAATTATTTTTTTATTCTTGTTAGACTACAATCTAGGTGATCGCCGCCGATCAGAACTGTAATATTAATTTTTAACTAAAACTGAGTTGAATTTTAAATAAACGTGTCAAGACTTTGACTCAAACTTGCGACTCAAAAACAAGTCTGCTTTAAAATTTAATTTTTCTGCCGCAATAAATTCACAAAAAATCAATATCTAGATAAAAAATAATGGCATATATTTTTTGAGGGTGACAAATTAATTTTTTTAAGATGACAAAAATAACTAAAAGTTGTGACTAATTTAATCTGTTTTAGCCGACTAATTATTAAACAAATTATTCTGACAAAAAAACTAAACGACTGACAAATTTATATATTGAGATGAATATTTAATAATTTTTCATTGACAAAATAAAACTTTATTTGTAGACAAAAAAACTAATTTTAGTGACGAAAATATTTATTTAAATGACAAAATATAAAAGAATACAAAAAAATAAAAACGTTTAATTTTTTCTTGATTTATTTGGCCTCCCTCGTTTTCTTGGTAAATCAACTATAGCTTCTACTGTAGCTTCTGCAACATATGCTTTCTCAATGACTGAATTGCTAGGAAGCTCTTGTTCGACAACTGCTTGCTCGAGATCGGATTCATTTTCTGAGCTGTTCAAATCACAATCATTTTGGTAAAACAAAGCTGCTTTTTGTTTTCTTGGTCTTCCTCTTTTGAGTTTCTGACCAATTGAAATAGTTTTAGCTTCTTCTGGGAAAATGCAAAGCTTGTAACGGTATGCAGGAACATGTCACGGCCAAGAACATGAATGCAGACGTAGTTTTTAGCAAATTCTCTACAGTTGCATTTACTTTGTTTCCAATCATCGAAGCATAGATTGGTCTCGTTGATCTGGCAAAATTGAGAGTAGTCATTAAATGTACGCCAAGATAAATTTTGTTTTGTTAAAATACAGTCGTCAACTGTTTCTTTTGTCAGCTTAAGATTAAGATCTTGATGGCTATAAAAAATACGACCATAAGAGGAAGAAATTTTGATAATATTGTCAGTTTTTATATTGATGGTCCATTGAAAAGCGGCAGTATACAATTGTAGATCGCAATTACTGTATTATACTGAATTATTAGACAAATCGTGCTATTTTAAATAAAAATTTCAATATCATGAAAAATACTGACAGTTAGGTTTCATTTATTTGACCTGTAGCATAGCTTGTTGATATAACTTTCTCATTAAAATTTATCTTTTTTCTAAGGGCTTGGAATTTAAAATATATCTAACAAAAAAATTTTAAAAAAATCCTTATCGACCTTAACTTAAATATTCTTTCTTTGCAAGACTACAAAGAAATTTTCAAACAAAAAATGATTATTTAAGATATTCTTTGATTTTAGATTTATTGTACAAATATAATTTTAAAAATTATAAAAATTAAAAAGAAGTGTCAAAAAGGGTTAACAAAAACCAAGACTTTACTTGAGTGACAAGAAAATTCTTAAAAATTGAAAAATTAGGGAGATATTTACAAAATCTCAAAAAAATTTCACTTTCGAAAAAAAATTTTGAATATTAAGAAAATTATTAAAATTTATGATAATAAAAAAATAAATTGTTAATGAATTGCAGAAGCTAATGTTTAATCCATTAAGAATCACCACCTCAATCATTTGAAAATTCAGATCACATTTATCAGAGATTATTTTTGATAAATTTTTTGTGTTTTTGTGATTTTTTTCTTTAAATATGTCTAACTTTACCTAATGGGTTTACATGATGTGAAAAAGATAAGAACTAAGATACTAACTTTAAATAAAAAAATAATCTTTAGCGCTTTTTTTGTCGGTGTAGTTTGTAGGCATCCACAAAATATTTCGCTTTCTTAACAAATTAAGTTCTAATATTCAATTTAGTTTATTAATTATTAAATATGTGTGAAATTAAAAGTAAGTAAAAATAAGAATGTCAATGTGAAATGTTTAGAAAAAAAACTCGAAACTAAGTTGAAACTTAAAAATCGTATCTTATCTTATTATTTAAAAGAATAAAAGTTAGAAAAAAGTTTTCTAGTTATCAACAGTCAAAAGGAGATGAGAGCCTTCCTTGATATCAGTTTTTTTATTTTAATTTTCGTTTACTTTTTAACTTTTCTTATTATTTATTATATTTTATCTTTTTAATTATTTTTTTTTTTAATTCAATTTTTGTTTTAAATTAAATTCTGAAGGGCCTTTAGCTCGGAAAAGATACATTAATTATAAAAAATGTCTCTATAACTTTCTTTTAATCTTTTTTAATTTAATTTTTATTTTAACTTCTATTTAAACTTTATTTTGATTATTTATTCAATATTTTTAATGAGATTTACCTCGGCGCAGAAAAAAAAATGATGACTTTAATTTTGGAGAATTCCTTTGATGACTTTAATTTTGGAGAATCCCTTTAATTCCTTTATCAAAAGGATAAATATTTATTAAAAATTCTTCTTATTTATAGAGAGATTTTATAGAAAGATACCGGGTCTGGGGTAAAGGGGATGTTACTATAGCTTATTTTACTATTTTAATTTGATTTTCGTCTTTTTTTTCTGAGAGATTTTTTAAAATAATAAAGATTAGTATTAAATGATTCTTTTCTGAAAATTTTGTTCTACATAAATTTATTTCCCTTTAGTGTTGCTACATTTTATTTCTGTTTTGAATTATTCGGCATTAAGATCTTTTATTATATTTTTTATATTTTTTTTAATATTTAGAATACACTTTAAAAAGCTTTGAGTATTTTAACTCTGAGGCTAATTATTTTTTTTTCTTACTGAGTTAATTTTAAGAAAACTTAATTAGCAAGCATCTAATAGTAAAAAGGCTATTTGATTTTATGTCTTGCCATTCCCCATATTTTTACATGATGTAAAATTATAGAAGTAAGCTATTCACTTAGAATAAATATTTTTGGGTTTTGTGAAATTCAGTACAAAATAATAAAAAGAACAGAAAATAATGTAAAAAAATTGAATAACTTTTTTTCTATATGTTTAAACTTAATTCTGTAAATGCAGCTTAGTGCAACATTCAAAGTTGCATCAAATATCAAGGTCTGCTAAATTTGCAGAGTTTAGCAGAAATTAAATTTCAATAATTTTGAGCGTGGTGCATTTTGCAGAGATTTTGCACATCATTAGCAGACTTTTACAATTGATGCAACTTTGAATGTTGCACCATTCTACATTCACAGAATTAATTTTAAACTTTTAGAAAAAAAGTTATTTAATTTTTTTACACTTTGTTCTGTTCTTTTGTACTTAATTTCACAAAACAATATTTTTGGTGATTATTACAAATGAATCCATATGGATACAAATGAATAAAAATGTTTCATAATATCAATGAATAAAATTCCTTAAAAAAAATGGGTTCTCTAGTGATGATAGTAAAAAAGAATCAGTCCAATTACTGAGAATTTAGATACTTCACTAATAATATGATCTAGTTAAAAAGGATTTCACTCTGAACGCTCTGAACACTATTTTTTATCCTGCTTTATTAGGAATTTATCGATCCCATTCACTCTTATTTTAGAAATTTTTCATGAGGAACAATATCAAATACTTAAAAAAAACTAAAAGAACAGCATCATGTTCCATTATCAACAAAACAAAATCAGATTTTTCCAATATGTTGTATTGCATGATTTTATTTTGACTATCCATATGATGCTGTTTACTCAACAGATTGTTTTTGGAAAAATTTACCAATTTTATGATATAAAATACCATCCGTAATTAAAATGAAACTACATTCGGTATTGTGAATTTTGGTACAAAAAACAAATAAAATATAAAATACGCCAGAGCTTTAATTCGGACTGACCAAAACATGTTCTGT
Source organism: Brachionus plicatilis (assembly GCA_010279815.1). Lineage (NCBI taxonomy): Eukaryota > Metazoa > Rotifera > Eurotatoria > Ploima > Brachionidae > Brachionus > Brachionus plicatilis. The sequence continues at coordinate 16,040 of QEOQ01000344.1, forward strand.
ATATTGAAGCAACTGATACATCCTTTGTACCACCACTTAAAGTTGAGTTGGATTTTTAATAAAATATAATATCACAAATTCACAATTTTCTGAATTCTTCAGATTTATTGCATAGTTTTGCAGAATTAGTTTATTGATGGTACAGATGATGTATAAGTTGGTATAAATTACAGATACATGTTTTAGTTCTTCAGAACTTAAGCTTTGGAATTTTTAATATTTTGTTTTTGATTTTTTGTACCGTGACTTTACTTACTTGCTACTGTTTTTGAATAACGGAGAGACATGTTGAGCTTCACAATAAATTTATATTCTTAAAAAATAAATTCTTATTATTTTTAAATTTGAAAAAGAATTTTAAAATAATTTTT
>QEOQ01000344.1:35949-46361 GCA_010279815.1 Brachionus plicatilis
GATCAAATAAAAAATCTTTATTTAGAGTACGATGAGAAACATATTTTTGATTTTTTGGATAAATTAGTAAAAATAATGTCAAAAAAATAATTTAATAAATGTAAAAAAATTTTTAAGCTAAATTTCTATGTAATTTTTTTTCTTTATTATAATATGTAATTGATTTCTATCTAAATTTTCAATAAATATTTTTTCTACAATATGACATTTCTGTCAAAAATTTATTATGTTAATTTTCTATCTAAATTTTTTCTATCTTATGATATGGCCCCAATTATTCTCATTAGGGACTTCGACAACGGTTAAAGGCCCTTTCCATTAATAGCTCAGTTTTTTTGACACACCCTTTTGGTTTGCTTGTTTCAGCAAGTTGAACCAGTCACCGAGGGCTTAATATGGACTCACATTCCGGTCCACGTAGAATTTGAATTTACTCACCTTGACGTCCGAAATTTGGGCTACGGTCTCATATCATCTGAGGAGGTCAGTCCGGACTTTGCTTGCATATGACAGTACATCTAAATTTAAAACCAGGTCTAGGACAGGGAACAGCAGATCCACGGGGAGCTTCGGTTTTCGACCATAAATGACTTCGAACGGGGTTAAGCCCGTCGCATGATGCACAGGGGCGTTTTATGTGAACGCCAACTTAGGTAGGTATTGGTCCAATTCGTTTTCTATTCGTTTTCTTAACGTTGTTTTAAAACGTTTTCTTAACCTTAGATATTATAAATTTATTTTTTTGCTAAAAATTTTAAAAATATTCTATTAAAGCTACAAATGATTCAAAATAATGCACTAACATCAGAATAGAATGCTAATTAAATTGCAGGTGCTAAATTTTATGGATTTTTCAAATAAAATGAGATGAAAAATCTACAGAATCGGATTTGGATCATTATAAAAGAAAGATAAGTTTCAACACCCAAAAAATAATAAATAAAAAAATTAATTTGGACTTTAATTTTAGATTTTATAAAATTGGTAGACTCTATTTCAAATTTGTTCAATATTTTTATTAATTATTTTTTACGCGAACTTTGGCTCATATTAATGAGTATCCATTAATTATCATTTTTTATTCCGAATAAAATCTTTCTTTCCGACCCGATATGAATATATTAAAGTGGGAAGGATTTAAAATTTTCGATGGTAAATGTTAACCTGTAAAAAACAATTAACGTGATTCATTTAGATTTTAAAGGAAAATTATTTTTTAATCAATATTAAACTTTATGCTCAAGTTTTGGTTTAATTGGAATATGGATTCTATGACGAAGGTCTTGAAAAGGTAATAAAGTTCAATTTTTAGTGGTTTACCTCGAAAGTTTGATTGGGTTCAGATCTTGTGAAAAATTGATTTTACTTGTTGATAATAAAGTACTAAACACAGAGAAAAAAGATCTGATATACAGTTTTGATTTGATCATTTGATATTAACATATTTTGCCTAACCACATGATTTTTTATTTTTTTTTAAATGAAAAAGATCGTTTTCATTATTGATAATATTTGGACATTTTTTTGAAGTAAATGACTGATGAAATTTTTGAATGGCATGTTTTGCCTCTAATTCTCATTAAAGGTTTCTTTTCTTCAACGGGATTGTGAAATTCATTTAAATTAGATCATTTCAGATTAAAAAAAAGAGCATCTTTTTCAATTTATGCAGTGCTTTGGACGGCCCGAACGCATAATTAGTACTTACATTCGGCCACATAATTAAATTTTGAAATCGAAAATAAAAATTAAAAAAAAAAGTTAAATTAATTCAAATAAAGTTTTTAGAATTGGTATTGAATAACTTTTTTACTATAAAGAATAACTTTCTCTGTAAAATGCGTAATTTTTAGCAAATTATAAATTTCCTTTTAAAATAAAATAATTCTGGAGAAAAACTCTGTAATTTTTTTTATTTTCACGCCTTTACAAAGTATTGTAATCAACTGTGTGCATTTACTTTGTGATCTCGTTAAGATTAATCTTGTTTCCTTTGGATTTATTTTTGACCAACTTGTTTGCACCGCGAGCTTTGTTTAAGCTCCCTCTACCTGGTTCTCTATAAAATCTATTGTAATAAACCATGAATCTTGTCACAACCATTTCACTATGGACCTGTACAAACAGATAATAATCGATCTTAAAAGAGAAACTTGTGTCTAAAAATAGAGAAATCGATAAGTTGAATCATCAACTATCAAAGTTAAAAAAGAAATGTTTTTGTGGATTAAATTTTCGAAATGACGATCCAAAAACATATTCTAAAAGACACGTGGATCGTGTAAAGCAAAATATAGAGACAGTTTAACCGACTTTGATGATAAAATATCTGAAGGAGGCTTCAGGCTTCATAAAGTTGAAATTATCGACTTTAAACTTTCAGATAAAAAGTTCAAAAATCCTTTTACGTTGTTTTTTACAACTGATGAACATAATAATTACAATCCGTTGGAAGTACTCTATTTTAAATATAGATGAAATATAGCCGCTCATGTCTACCAATCTTTAACAAATACATTAAATCTAAGGCTACGTTAAGATCTAAACGAAATGTTTGATCTTAATGAAACTATTCCGCAAAAGGTCTTTGTCGCGGCTAAAAAGCGAATCGAAGAACAACTTTTATGGTTCCTGGAGCATTTAGAAGACCTAGATAGTATCAGTTCACTGAAGGTAAAGCTTTAAGCTGATGGTACCAATGTTGGTGGAAACTTCAAAATTGTGAACTTTACATTCACGATTTTAAATGAAGGCGATAGAGCTAAATCAGCGATTGGCAATTACACCCTTGGCTTATCGAAACTCACATTACAACGGGCTCGAAGAACCTTTCAAATATCTATCAGAACAAATTAAAGTTTTTACTCAGCTCGAATTTAAAAACAGAAAATTCGACGTAATATTCTATTTTTGTTCTGATTGGAAGCTCACCGCAACTGCTTTGGGTTTGAATGCTGCTACATCGGGCTATCCATGGATATGGTGCACGGCAAAAGTAAACGAGCTACACGATTTGAATAAAAAATTTTCAATAATAGACCCAGACTTGAACGCACGGACTCACGAACAACAAATGAGTATAATTGGAAAAAAAAACTAAAGTTCACATGGGTTACAAAAATGAAAATTTATTAACAATTTTTAAGTTTTACGAGTGTATTTTTGATACACTTCATTTTTTTTTAAGGGTTAGTGACGAATTGAATAGACTCCTTGTCAGACACATTTGTTCTCAGGACAACAATCGAAACAACACAAAAATAGATTTGTCTAAACATAAATACTTGGCTATATATATTCAATTTTTCCAGGAAAAGTGCAAAATTAATTTTGATCACTTTGAAACGCCGGTTAAAGGAAATGTTACACCAGATTTCGTCGGAGACGAAAAAGAACGCATTTCCGAAAAAATTGATTTTATAAATGATTGATTGAAGCATCGTAAAAATCGATTCAATACAAAAACTCTGGGTTGATTTATATGAGATTTATTATTTGTTAAAAGACAACGCAATAATGCCGTACTTGATGAAAAAGAAAACAATTGACTGGGTAGAACTTTTTCTCAAGATTTATTTATCAACTCATGTTACTCCTTATATTAATGCATTTACGTCGCATCTATTTCAATTTCAAAGACTTTATGGCGATATCAACTTTTTTAATTTACAAGGCTTGGAAAAATTAAACGATCAAACAACAAACGAGTACTTCAAATCTTCGAACAAAGGACCGAAAACAATGGTGCAACTTATTCTTCGACGATTGCGGATGGATCATTTCATGAATCACTCTAATCAACCAATCAATTAACTTTTCTCATTAGTTGTAATTTTTTTTTTCACTTTTTCTTCCAAATTTATCTATCCAATAAAATTCGACTCTAGAAAAATTGCAATATTTTACTGAATAAATTTTAACAAATTAAAAATTTTCTAAGTCTTTTTTAAAACGAGATGAACTCAATACGCATTGTATAGCGAAGGTAGAAATTCATATCCTATAATGGCACCAAATGAGTTCAAGGGCGAAATGGATGTGAAGTCGTGGTTGACTGTATTGGAGTTTCATTTGAAATAATTTCAAGAGTCCGGTTAGCTCGACATCACAATTAGTCACACTGACAATAAAGTACTTAAAAGAGTCTCACATTTGGATTCATGCCGCAGCAAGCAAATGAAAGGTTATGAAACTCTCAAATTAAAAATGTTTGATACATTAACAAATAAAGACATTAGAAGCACTGTGAATTGGGATCAATTATCTGACTTAAAGCAATCACCACGTGATTCTGTTGTATATTATGGCAAAAAAGTAACATAACTGATTAAAAAAATATCTCAAAAAACGGAAAGTTCCGGGAGCACTGATCGTTTAATTCAAGATCGATTTGCGGAAGGATTGTATAATCAACGTCTTCGTTAAAAGGTTCAAGCAAAAATGTTGAAAATCACAATAATCGAAACCGAAAAAATTTTTCATTAACTATGCGGACTGCAAGATGTCTAGCTTTGATAAACAATCGTTTTATAATAACACGACGAGTGACAGTGATGCTTTTCAAAAACAGAAAGTATGCAAACTAACAAAATCTATAATTATTTCTATATTTTTCAATGTAGATTAAATCAAAATTCAACCTTTATTTTTTAAATAAACATTTTCAAAAACATTATCCTTTCTAAATTATCTAAATTTTCTTTTATTCAAAATTGAATCAGTTTTAAATTAGAACCGGTTCCGAAAGCTTTTTGCTTTTTGCTTATTAACTTTTGCAAAATATCACATAATGGTCCAGAGTCTCTATCAATTGATTTAGTTAGAAATATATCTACGATTAGTTACAATTTATTTCAGTGAGAAAAGCCCTAAAATGACGTGCTTAATTTAAAAAAGATTCCATTTATTTATTTAATACCAAATAGCAGGATAATAAGCCGGAACAGCAACAACTGGTCTATAAACTGGTACAAATGGAACTACTGGAACAAATGGTGTAACATATCTGTAATACATTTTATTTTTCTTTGATTTCTTTTCGATCTTTAAATTGTTTTTTTTTATTTCTTATGGTAATGTTTAAAATGATTTAAATATATAGGCTTGAAATTTGTGAATTTTTGCTCAAAAATTTAAATCTTTCACAAAAGAAATGTTTACCTGAAATTTTTTACCCTAGAAAATATTGAGCAATACATTTATGACTTGACAGAAAGATAAAAAAAACATCAATTCAAAACAATGCTGGATATTTGAGTTTACATTTTGAATGTAAAATTTCATTCGTATCAATAATTTGAGGAAAAGATTTGTTAGAAATTAAAATATTTTAAAACAAAGAAATAAATTGCGTTCCTCCAGAAAAAAATTTAAATTGTGAGATTTCTTCATTTTGATTATTGATATTGCCGATAAATTTTGAATAATTTTTGACATTTTTTAACATACAAATTTCTTAAATTTTCTTTTAGTCATAATTGAACCCGTTCTTTAAACCTCTTTCAAAAGCTAACCGGCTTGACAAAATTCACTGATTACTTTTCTTAAAAATTTTCAAATTAGAGTTCATTTTTTTTATATACTTTTCTGTGAAGATAAAATAAAAATTCAAACTAAATGTTTATGATAAATTTATATTGTTTACTGTTTGCATCGCCCGTAAAAAAAAAACAATTAAAAAACGGTAAAAAAACGTGTTTGTTACAAAACGCGTTAAAACGGCAAAAAGCAGATTATGAATGCATAAAAGTACGGAAAGATTTTAAAAATGAGTAAAATTTTGATATTAAAAATTAAAAATTAAAAATTACTTGATTATTGTATTTATTAAAAAGTCTATAATTATGATACTATGTATTTCAAGAATTAGCTTATTTTTAATTTTTAGTATTCTTTTCGTTTAAAATAAAAAATAACGTTAATAATTTGTTTAATCAATCACGTTTTTCAACTATTTTAAAATTTTTCTCTCAGGATTTTTTTAAATTGGCTAAGGAATTCTACATGATGCAAATTTTCTATTAGTTTCAACAAATCAAATAAAGGTGCTGCTTATCATCTATTTGACTAAAATTTTTAATTATATTTTACTATCAATATTAGACTGTTTGGCTTCAAAAAAATCATCCTGGAGCCATATGTTCACTATATATAAATATCTCTACAGGCATTGTAGATTGAGAATTTATTATGTCAATCTTGACCACAGTTGGTTTTATCTTAAGTCACAAGTCAAGTCAAAGACTTAATTTTTTTTTTTCAAATTCGATTATCAATTTTATTTTTACCCTCTCAATCGGACAAAAATTCATGTGAAAAAAAATTTGAAAATTTTTGAATATTTTAATGGTGAAGTTGTTTGCTTGGTTCAAATTTTATTGAAAAAAATTAATGATGTAATTTTTAAAAATTTGTTTTTTTGAACCAAATTTCACAAAACCACTTCAAAAACAATTAAATTTTTAACTTTTTCAGAAACATAGATTAAAAAAAGTTTAATGAATATAAAATTTTTATCAATTTATTTACTTGTTTAATCAACTCTTTTTCAAATTAATTTTGCAATTTTTTCAAATTTATTTATTTTTGTGTTATGCAACAAAAAAAAAAGCTAATGTATATGAAACCAAATTTTTCAAGTTTATTCAAGATGTTTTCATCAGATTCTTGGTTAAGATTAAAACGATTTGTAAAAAGAAACGAAATAGTATTCTATTCATTCGGACTACTCGGATTTTCTCATTTTGTTTGGTGGGAGATTCAGCAAATAAAGTCATTTGTACCTAAATCGGAGCGTGTCAATCACCTAGGACCATTCAGAATTCCATACTTGGACGAATTTGAATTTTTTAAAAAAAGAGTTCAAGATCCTAAGATTGAAAAATAGATGTTCTATAGCAAAAATTTATTTAACCAAGCCCTGAAAAACCAAGCAAGATCCCAAAAATTGGATAATTCATTTGCGGAACTGATTCGATCAAACAAAATCGGCTTTTTTCTCTTGACATTTGCGATAACAAACATTTTATTTCTTTTCAAACCAAACCATATTTCTCGTCCCGAAATTCTGGCACGAAATCGACTCGAACAACTCAAATGAATTCCAATTTTTTTCATCAGCTTAGAAGCAAATTTCACGAGAGAAAGCTCATTAGATGGTTCATTTTTACTTATCCTAGGACTTGCTTTAGTTTAGGTATTTTATTAACTTCGGGCTACGTTCTAACTATGCTCAATATATCTGATAAACAATTAAAACAAAAAATAAATTATGAACGGACATTATATTCAGAAAAATAAAAATTAATTTTTAAGGGCTACTTAGTTAATAAAAATTTTCGAAAAATCTTTTCTTTAAATTTGATAAATCTTTCAAAAATGTTTAATATTTTTATAAGTTATTTAAAAAAAAACTCGATTAAAATTAAATTAAAACCTAATCTTGTAGACCGAAGTCAATTTTATAGCATAAAATAAAAGTTCTATCACTTCAGCAATATTTGAGACCGGAGATTTAACTTAACCTTGATAAATATAAATAAATAGAGTTTTAATATTGAAGTGCATCTTAAATGCACCACATACTTTCCCGTGTTCAAATCGGTCAATTTAGAAAAAATCAGAAAAATTTCACTATTACTACTTACTTGGACATTTAAGAATATTCTAGAGAAATTTTTTTTAATTCTGCAAGTTTGTACATCTATTTTTTTAAGGGTGGTATTTTTCATATCATCAAATTTCCATAAATTTATCATCAAAAAATTCAATAAATAACATCAAAATTTTATCATCAAAATAATAAAATTTATCACCAAAATATTTTTAATTTTATCACCAAATTTATTAAAGTTTCATCAAAAAAAAAATATATATATCAATTAAAAAAAAATCATCATCAAAATACACCAAAATTTAGATTAATTAAGTAGAAAAGATTCATCAAAAAATTTTTTTTATCATTAAATAAAAAAGTTATTTTAATCAAAATCAATTAAAATTAAAAAAAAACTATCTCAATAAAGCTTTATTGACTAGTTTAGGTCTACCACGACTTCTTTTTTCACCAACATCAAGTGTCTTAGCATTATCAGGAATTTTATTAAATTTATTCTTAACAGCAATATATATACAATGTTTGCATGTATAACTTTTTGAATATCTTGGACAATCACATGAAATTTTCCCATAATCTAACCAATTATTTTCATTTACATCGGCTGATAACTGTAAGGTCCAGTAAGCACTTTCATAATTTACAAAATCATCGAAATTTTTCCAATTTTTTTTCAAATACGAATCTTGGACTTTTTTAACTAACTCTTGGTTTAATTTGAATTGCGAATCTGTTGATTGAAAATAAAATATACGATTATTTATATTATATTTATTCATCCATGAACTTATCTTTTAATTATAATCTAATGAAGAATTCCTTTTTAATTAAAAAAATTGGAATTTACTTTTTGTAAATTAGGTGCTTCAAAATTATTATTTTCAAGTCCAGAATTGTATAATTTTTTCATTTCTTCGATTATTTCTAATGAAATTATTTCTTTTGTTTCCAAGTGTATATGTGTTTCATTTTCCCATAATTCAACTTCATCATTCGAATCATTGTAAAATAAATAAATTTCAGCATCACAATTTTTTCGATCATTTGAAAAATAAAAATATTGTTTACTACCATATCTACTAGTATGTAAAACTTTTTTTTTCCAACTTTCTTCAATTTCAATTGATTTTTCATCTTGGAAAGTCTTAACGTAATTAAATAATCTACCTTTCTCACGAATTTTTTTGTTTTTTTGTGTTGTTTCTGGAAGATTTTCTTCTTCACTCGACGACGCATAATCACTTACAGGGACTGCATTTGATTCGGACGACATTGTAAAATATTTAAAATTGAAATTAAAAATTTAAATTTTTGAAGTAAAATTTCATAAAATTTTTTAATTTTTTTTTTGTGCCTCAATTTTTTTAATTAGATTCAGAGAAAAAAAATTGATGTTAAAAATTTGTTTTGTTAAGTTATTTTTTATTTGTTGCAAAATTTAATTTTGATGATAAAAATTTAATTTTGGTGGAAAAATTTTTATTTTGATGATAATTTGAGTAAAAATTTGATGCCAAATTCTGATTTATTTGATGATGAAAATATTTATACTCTTTTTTTTAACAGCAAACCCTTAAAAACCCACTTTTTTCAACATATTAACTTCCAAGTTGCGTTACTAAAAAAATTGTAACATTAAGATAATTGACGCATTTTTATTTGGAATAACCAAAAAACGCCAGATAGTAGCAGAAAATTAATTGTTTAAAAAAATGGTATGTTCTATTGTTGTTTTATAATTATTTTTAATACAATTTTGAAAATGCATTGAAAATACGCGATGGTTGAAATGTATTTTAATTTAGAAATATTTGGAGAAATTTTTGCAATGTCGCTGTATTGAAATTAAATTTAGTGTTTTAAACATAGATTATTTAGTTTTAGAAAATTTTAAGAGTAAATAATAAAATTCTATTACTTTACTTTAATTTACTATTACTAATTCCAAATAAAATTTTTGATCTTTTGACTGTTGAAAAAGGCAATAATTTTAGCTCAGAGTTTTTTTTTAATATTTAAGTTGGTTTGATTTAATTCTTTACTCAATACTTTAAAGAAGCAAAAAATTTTTAATTAAAGTACAATTAATAAAAAATTTAATGAATATGCTATCTTTTCCTTATTAAATGTATTTCAATCACAATTTACCTTAAAATTTTAAAAGTTAATTGCTAAAAAATAATTCATGAAATTTAAGTTACGATTAAAGGAATATTGAGATTCAAATCGAATCAATGTCAAATTAATCAGAGGATTAAAAATCATTTGAATATTTAAACTCGAGATTTCTTAAAAGCAATCTGATCAAGGGATCAAAATTGAAGTTTTTTAAATTTTAGCCATTATCCATTTTTTTTTGAAATTCAAGAAAAATCTAAAAATTTTATTGTATGATTTTTAATCCGAGTTTTTAACAATTAGAGCTTAGTTTTTAATTAATTAAGAATAAATCATTTATTAATTAGTCTTGTATTAAAATTTCTAAAAAAATTAAAAAAATTCTTAAAAATTATTTAAAACTTAATAATCTTTGTTTAAAACACTAAATTTAATTTCAATACAGCGACATTGCTAAAATTTCTTCAAATATTTCTAAATTAAAATACATCTCAACCATCGCATATTTTCAATGCATTTTCAAAATTGTATTAAAAATTTTTTTAAAACACAATAGAACATACCAAATATATTTCTATATATTTTTATATTTTGAGAGTAAGAATCTAAAAAATTTCAAAACTTTTGCAGAAAATTTTATGAAGATGCAATATTATAACAATTTTTTAAATAATTACAA
>QEOQ01000344.1:46937-66233 GCA_010279815.1 Brachionus plicatilis
CGAGTTTTATTTTTTATTTTTTTGGAGGAAGTTTTTTCACTGTAAATATTTAAAAGTTGATTATATTTTTATGCCGAGTGTCATATATCAAATTGTAGAGAAAAAAAAATTCTACAAATTAGTGCTTTTATTTTTTTTCTTTTGCACTCAATTTTTCGTAAAATACAACAAATAAACAATTTAAGATAATTAAAACAATCAATTTCTAAACTTTTGCAACATACTGTATTTCTATATATTTTTATATTTTGAGAGTAAGAATCTAAAAAATTTCAAAACTTTTGCAGAAAATTTTATGAAGACGCAATATTATAACAATTTTTTAAATAATTACAATTAAATTAATTTTAAAGACATATTTGAAATTAGAAATTTAAGCTTAGTAAGGAGTAAAAACTCTAAAACTGATCATCCATTTACCCCAAGGTTTTCAACCATTTAATAAGTTGAGTTAATGTGGAAAAGGTTAAAGGATTTAATAGGTTAAAATGTATGACATTATACTGGTTAATTTTGGAGTAAAATGGACGAGTTGATAGGAAAAAATAAGAAGAAGCACAATTTACCAATTAATCCCTTTCGATATCTCAATTAGAAAATCATTAAATGAACTTTTTTTCCACTTAACATTCTTGAGTTTATTTAAGGCCTTAATTTCTTTCTTCAGTTATTTTTTTTATATAGCAATTTTTTTTTTTATTACAAAATTTATTCATTTATACTCAAGGCTTTGAAAAAAGTTAAGATTTTGCACTGAATCAAAATGCAATTATACCAAATTCAAAACCAGCAACTCTTGAACCTATTTCTCGGAATGAAAATGCAATGAACACAATTCAACTTAGTCAAGCTTCTCAAACAATTCCAGTAATGGTTAATATTTAATTTTTGTTCTTACTTAAATTTTTACTAGAACTTTACCCCTTAACCAAAATAAATTTTTAAATTACAATTTTATGTTCAGAATCGAATTTTTTAATGTAAAAATAATTTTTGACATGAAACCTAAGGATTAAGATTTGTTTTGGTTTTGGAAACTTAATGATAAAAACTCTAAAAAACTTTATCTTCAAAAGTTTTAAGCCCTTTAGCACATTCAGCTCTTATATATTTTATAAATTTAGGAGCGAAAATTTTTGTCTATACCTTTCCGATTTATCAAAATTTTGAAAAATCAAGGGTATTAAAATTTCCTGATCTTGTTATTAATTCATATAATTTATAATGTTTATAATTTTTTATTTATTTCTTATTTAGAATTAAAACCAAAAATTATAATTTTTTTTAATTCAATTTAAGCGAGTGTGTATTTTTAATGAGCAAGAATTTTATGCTCTCATATTTATTTCGTTTTATTTTTTTCTTTATAAATTTTTTTTCTAAAATAACAAGTCACGGAGGGGGCTACGCCCCCTCCGTACCTCCCCAGCTTTGAAATTTTAAAATATATTTTACAGATACTTGATTTTATAATTGAGGTTTTTTGACATGGCATTGATATGTTGTCTGCTTTTGAAAATTATTTAAAAAAAAAAAATATATATATACGAATTTTTAGTTTAAAATAAATAATAATTATTCACAGGTTTAAATTCTAGGCTTTTAAAGTGGTGGGGAATAACGCAGTGTAGCATTAATTTTCTTTGTAGAACCAAATTCAAAAGAGACTGTGAATTTGTTTATTTAGAGATGTACAATAACGCTAACTTATTATATTGAATATATCTATTAAGGTTTTTTATTTGTGGAGGAATAGTGTTTATTTCCGCGAAAACAATTAACGGTTTATTTCTTTGAAACGCTATGCTATGATTCAACAAAACGAATCCTTCTTTGTTGAGGTGAAAACACCGATGAGATTTGATCATTTGATCCATATTTTTCGTTTATTGTCTTTAACATCATGCCAAGTTATATTGTTTGCGAAAATTACTTTTAAACAGTATTTACATAAAAAAAGAATACAAAATTATTTATTTAAGTTTGGAATAAATAACCTTATTTTAAATTTTTAAATAATTAAAAATACTATAATTTGCTCCAAAACAATCATTAAAAAAATGAAAAGTATTTTTTTATATAGTTGAGAACCCTTCTTTATTTGTGACCAAAGTTGAAATTAATCTCAAATTTTTGTTGGTAAATTATTTATTTTTATTTCAAAAAAAATCCTGCTTGAGAGTGGATTTTTTCCCATCTTATTAAAAAAGTTTAGAAATTTTAATTCCAATTTTTTTTATTAGATTGCTTAAATTTTATTTGTTAATCAATTTAAATAATATGCTTACCAAAGTGCTTGAGAATTTAATATTGATATCTTGTTAATATTTTATAATGTTAGAATATTTCTTCAACTTTCTTGTTTGCTATTTCTTTCTTTAGTTAAGCTTACCACACTAATTACTTTTGAAAGAGATGTACTTCCAAAGTTGTTCCGATATAAACCTTTGATTATTTAATTTTTTGTTCTCTTTCTTTTTTTTTAATAAACAAATTAAAATAAGTTAGTTAAGTTAAAATGCGAATAAATTTGAGGTCACGCAAGAATGGAATAATTAAGCTATAAATTTATGGTTCATAGAATGTGGCTAATTGTTTTATAAGAAAACTTTAAAGGGTACCATTTGTAGCTGGCAAGTTTTTTGCATTTTTCATGAATAATATCTAGAATAAATTTGGTAAGCAATTGACTATTTTAGAGCTGGAAAGAAATTATTGAGTTTTTTCTAAGATCATTTCTTTAAGTTTACTCAAAAGCTATAATATCAATTTAATTTATATTACCCTTAATATTGTGCGCTTTTTGATAAAAAATTTTCAAAAAATTAATCAAATTAAATTCGCACTATTTTAATTAATCAACTACTAAGCAATACATTAATTTTAAATAATTCGACAATAAAACTCAGAAACTCCTCCCAACCTCGTATACAAATCTTATAACATGGCGAAGATTTTTACTCCAATACAACCATTAAAAAACTGAAAAGTATTTTTTAAATATAGTTGTGAAAAAATCTGCTTAAATTTTTATTTGATTTATTATATTTGTCTTCTATGTTGAACAATTTTTAATTCAATAAAATATTATGAATTTTTATTAATTAAATAATTAATTTTGAAATTCAACTAAAAATGTTTTCTTTAATTAAAAATATATTTGTGAAGAAAATAAAATTTAAATATCCGCGAATTTTCGCGAAGCACAATTAACATAAAATTCTCTTAACTATAACAACTATTTTAATCAGTTTAATTTATATACGTATTTTAGAGAAAAAAAATTTAAGAATTTCAAAAAATTCTGGAAAAATCGTTTTCAAAACTAAACTAGATATATTTAGCTAATCTAAAAGACAAAAATTTTATTTTAAAAATGCCCATCGATTATTCCAAGTGGAAAAACATTGAGGTAGATTAATTTCAAAAGAAATGAATTAAATTTTAAAATTTTTAATTAAGATTTCGGATGATGAAGACGACACTCATCCAAATATCGACACACCGAGTTTGTTTCGCTGGAGACATCAGGCTAGGGTAGAGAGACAAGCCGAAGCTGAAAAAGAAAAATCTGAATTTGAAAAATACAAGAGAGAGTAATTTATCGGATGGGTTAAATTTTAAAATTTAGTTTAAGAAACTTTTTAAGAACTGAATTAAAAAAACAAGAACTCAAACAGAAATTAAAAGAAGCCGAGGCTAAAGGCGGCGATGAACTTAGCAAACTGAAGCTGGAAGAAGCTGAACTTAAAAAGCAAGAAGAAGAGTTCAAGAAAAAAGAAGAAGAACTCAAAAAAAAGGAAAAGGTATTTTAAATCAAAAAATTCAATATCAATATTTCATTTTTTAAAAAAGCTGACTCCATGGAATGTAGACACCATAAGTCATGATAAATTTGCCAAAACAATTATAAACAAAGAAGAACAAAGATCAGATGAGGACAATCTCACAGACGAGCAAAAGGCTGAGAGATATGTACACTAATCAAATAATTATTTCATTTCATTTTTTTAATTAAATTTTAAAGAAAAAATTTCTGGACAAAAACAAATCAAAAATCAAACATTTCGGTATGCTTAAGCACTATGAGGACTCAAAGCGCCATTTGATCGAAAATCCGGAATTGGTCTGTGAGGACACTGCTAATTATTTGGTTGTGTGGTGTATTGATTTAGAAATCGAAGAAGTATTTGATTTCATGTCTTAATCTTGACTTGTTTTTAAAAATACAAAAATTATTTGTTCTAGAAACATGATCTAATGGAGCACATTGCTCATCAGTGTATAGTTATGCAATTTATTTTAGAACTAAGCAAGACTCTTAAATGCGATCCGAGAGCATGTGTTGGGCCATTTTTTACCAAGATGCAGCAGGCTAATCGCGAATATAAAGATGGCTTCTATGATGAGTTAAATGCATTTAAGGCGCGAGTTAAAAAAAGAGCTCAAGAAAAAATTGAAGCTGCCATGGCCGAAGCAGAAGAAGAAGAACGTCAAAAGAGACTTGGACCTGGTGGATTGGACCCGGTCGAAGTTTTCGAAAGTCTTCCCGAGGCCTTACAGAAATGTTTTGAAACACAGAATATAGAATTGTTGCAAGAAGCTCTGTTGGGCATGAAAAAAGAAGATGCCGAATACCATATGGATAGATGTATCAAGTCAGGTCTATGGGTGCCTGATGCTAAAGCAAAAGCAGCTGAAGCTAAAGATCAAGATAAAACTGAAGCTGAAGAACCATACGAAACTCTAAATTCATAAAGATGTTCTTCAATATTTTCAAATCAAAAATCGTTTATTTTTTTAATTATTAAATTCACTTTCTTTTAATCAAGCTTTATCAAGACTATCTTGAACTCTTAATTTAGTATTATTTTATTTTGAGTGTAAAAATAAATCTTATCTTCCATTTAACTTTTATTTAAGCATCTAGACATTTGTAAGAGTTAATTTAAATTTTTTTTTAACTATCTCAGATAGTCGGCTCAGTAGTACTGAACCGACTTAGGAGTTGAGTTTGTTTCATAGTGAAAACCATAGACTGCTCAACAGAAGAAGACCGGAGAAGTTTTTTAGAGCTATTTTCACTATTAAAAATCATTAAAATTTGAAAAAAATTTAATTTACTGCGCACTAAATCTTATTTGATGTAAAAAGGGAAATCAACTTATGGAAATGAAAATATATTTAATAGACATTTTCTAGTTTAGTTTTAAAAATGACATCTCTTCACAATTTATTTTCTCTAAATATTCTATTTTGTGAAAAAAAAGAATATCTTGTTATTATAAGGTTTAATTAACAAAAAATTTGTCAGACTTTTCGCAATCAGTTTTTATAGCGCTTAAAAACTCAAAAAGGTCTTTCTTTTCTAGGTTCAAATTGCTAAGTGGAAGCATCCAGACTTATGCAGTTAGCCTTTTATATCAGTCTACTTCTTCGGCATACTTGAAGTCCCCTTTAAAGATATTTAAAATATTTAAAACATATTAAACTCCCTTTGCTCATATTCCTCTTTTAATACCTCTTTTAATATGCTCACATCGCCACTCTCTGCTTCTCATAATATTCTTTTCTTTCCATTAGTTATTACCATTTGATCCGAGCTGTTTGTCATGTATATCTGTCACAGTCAAGTTACAAAATGTGCGATTTTGTTAAATGACTTAGCGATTAATAAAATTTTATTTTTCACTTAGACCAGACATTTTAAAAATTCAAAAAAAAATTAAATTAACTATTTTTAATGCTTTACCAAAAGTTAATCATTTAAAGCCAAACTTGAACTGAACTATTCGAAGAGAGAATCTCATAGATGCACACTCCAAAGCAAAAAAGCACTTTTGAAATGGCATCTTGAAGTTGATGATCAATTCAAAATATCATTTCAATTAAAATGTTCAATTTATTTAAATAAATTTAATGTAGCATGCTTTAAATTTTATGAAGATTCAAAATGTAAAAAAAAAATATTTCCTCAGCCCATTAATAAAATCAATTTTTAAATCTAAATTTAAAAACTGATTTTTTTTAGAATTTATTTATTAATTTTTAGAGTTTATAAATAAATCTTTGAAAATATTTAATTATTTTAATAATTAAACATAACTAAAAAAAATACTTACAAAAAGAGGGTTTTGTGAAGTTCAGTACAAAAGAACAGAACAAAGTGTAAAAAAATTAATTAACTTTTTTAAAGTTTAAAATTAATTCTTTGAATGTAGGATGGTGCAAAATTCAAAGTTGCACCAACTGTAAAAGTCTGCTAATGATGTGTAAAATCTCTGCAAAATGCACTGCGCTCGATTATATTGAAATTTAATTTCTGCTAAACACTGCAAATTTAGCAGACTTTTACAGTTGATGCAACTTTGAATGTTACAGTATGTTGCATTTACAGAATTAAGTTTTAACCTTTAGAAAAAAAGTTATTTAGTTTTTTTTAAATTTTTTTTGTTCTTTTGTACTGAACTTCACAAAACCCTCTTTTAGTAAGTATTTTTTTTAGTTATGTTTAATTATTAAAATAATTAAATATTTTCAAAGATTTATTTATAAACTCTAAAAATTAATAAATAAACTCCGGACTTGGACTTGACTTGAGACTTATGGCTTTTAAACAACTCTGGTTTTATACCTTTAAAAAATTTTATGAAAATAACCTTTTAAAATAATTATTCTACAAAAAAACTGATCTGAATGAATAGAAAGTTCACCAAGTCACAAGTCTCAAGTCAAGTCCAAGTCCGGACTTCAGATCATGTTAGTCAATGAAAAATTCTTTGACATTAGCTGAGAATTAGGCATAAATTTTCGTGATCTTCCTAATAAATTTTCTTAATAATTAAGGAACTTTAATCAATCGATACTTAAAAACTGACCTAAAACATTTTGTTAGGAAACAAGGACTTTTAACAATGCTATTTACTGCTACGGCTGGACGTTACTACGTTGCTGCTTGTGTATAAGATCCACGCAGTACTACTTCTACTACTACTACTAATTACTCTATATAAATGGAAAAACAGGAAAATTTATTTAATTAATTTGTAAAACTGGAAAAAAAATTGACTTTGGGATCTCGGAACTTCGAGTCATCAAGATTAATACAATTTTTTATCATTTAAGATACTTTAAGAATTTTCTAGTCATAATATTCATCTTGAAAACAAAAGTGAAAAGTTTTTTGACATTTGAAAAAAATTTTAAAATCCGGACTTGGACTTGACTTGAGACTTATGGCTTTTAAACAACTCTGGATCAAAATAATTTATCCTTGTACCTTTGGAAGAATGTAGTGCCTATAAGTACGATATCAGCTTTAGTACTATACTAGCTGATCAGGATTTAGATTGAATGTTTTTTTTTAATTTCCTAATACTTTTATTATGAATTTGAAAAGACAATAAATATGTCTTGATCTCACTTGATTGATTTTCAAAAATTTTAAGATAAAGATTAGTCTCAAAATTTTCTTATTTAAAAAAACAAACTTAACTTTCAAATAAAAATCTTTTTTTTTCACATAATCTTTAAACAAAAATTGACGTTGAATAAAATTATAATAAAAAATAATTTTGTCTTTTGAATCTCGGTCTCTTTATCTAGCATGCTGCCAGCCTTCACTAGTGACATAATAAATCTAAATGTCGGAGGACAAAAATTTTCCACATCTCGTCAAACACTGTGCTCAGTTCCGGACTCATTCTTTTCTTCGCTAATGAGCGGACGCATTCCAAGCTGCCGAGATGAACAAGGCTACATATTTATCGACCGAGACCCAAAATACTTCTGCCTAATACTTAATTTTTTGAGAACCCGAGAGCTTAATCTGACAGGCATTGAAAACATATCCTCTCTTAAAAATGAAGCCGAATTCTATGCCATTTCTCCTTTGGTAAAAAGGCTAATTTTGTGTGAGGACCTTGATCGCTCTCATTGTGGAGACATTCTTTTCACAGGCTTCATCCCCACACCTCTGATATTTTCAAAAAAGCAAAACAATAAGATTTTGTGCAGCGACTCAGTGTCCACGGGCTCAAACAAACCTGGCAGTGTCTTGAGAGTGGGTAGTTCTAAGCCTTCTACAGAAAACCAGAAGAATCAAGGATCAAATGAGCATGCTTTTGGTCGTTTTGTGTCACATTCGAGAAAGTCGTCCAATGAGGTTTACACAAACTATTCAAATCAAGCTTCCTCCGTTTGTTCCAATGCTACTTCGTCTACAACTCCGACCACAACTTCAGCTGGCTTTAAATGTCACTCAAGAAATCAATCCTTTGATCTAAAGCAGATCAAAACAGACCTTGGAATCCTGCTGACTGATTATTCGCATCAGACAAACAATTTTGCATCGAATTGTCTTGTTCAAGTTAATTTAATCACAGGTCACCAGAATTGGATAGCTGTGGCCTACTCACATTACGTTTCCTGTTATAAGCTCAAAGATGGAATGGGTTGGCAATTGGTAAATATTTAATATTTAATTTTTTTTTACTATTAACAAAGACTTCGATTTATTAATTAATTATTAAAAAAATTTAAAAAAAATCATAAAAGAAATAACCGAATTTTTAAAAAGGGTTTTCTGGTGATGTATCAATTCATTGAAAATTAAGAAAATAAAAAAAAGCTCATAGAATACATAAAAATAAACTCAAAGAATTTTTTTTCATAGAAATTTGGTAACAATTTTTATTGAAAAACGTTTAAAAAAAAGTAAATTTTGATTAAATTAAATTAATTAAAGTTGTTATTTAAACAAATTTTAAATGTATTTACGTTTTATTAACCTGTGGAATTAATTTTTTTCAATTAAAATAATTTTCGTTTTTTGTAGATTTAAGGAAAATTTTAAATATTTTGTCACATTTATTGTCTATATAAAAAATACGAGAGATTATTAATTATTATTACGAAAATAATTCTTTGATAAATTTTCCAAATTTTATTCTTTTGAAAAATTTATATTGAAATTTCTCCGATTTTTTTATAGGATAGATGTTTCATATAAAATTTTTTAGCGATAAAATAAAGAACAAATAATTCATCGAACAGTGATCATAGATTTTTTTTCTGACTAATAATCTCTCAAAATTTATCATAGAAAATATTTAAAAAATTATTTGACATTGATTAATTCACTTTTGTGTTTTTTTAAAAATATTTTTCTATCGAAAATGTATTCTATGAGCTTTGTTTAATTTTATTAATTGAATTTATTTCTATGAATTAAATTTTTTGAAATTGATAAATCATCTTTTAAAAGATGTAGAATTGTTTAAAAAAAGAAACAAGACTAAATTCTAAAGAATTATTCATTTAAAAATAGAAATAACCATAAATTTAATTTCAAAGAAAAGAATTGCACAAAGTTTAGACTAGAATGCCTATCTAGTATTTTCTATTGTTTTAAAAAATTAATTTTAAGGAAATTTTCGTGGATTTACTAATATTTAAGTAAATTTACGGTAATTCGGATTACAAAAAAAAAGTTATCTTTCGGAATTTGAGAATTTTATTATTTAATTGAAGTTCGACGACAGACCAAAGCTCATTCTTTTTAAATATGATAAATGGTTATTAATTTAATTTTCGACCCTTTGTCTTTATTCTTGCTTCTATCCAAGTCTTATAGATTTCGGTGATCTCTTTCGTGGTTGCTGACCCCTAAGTTTTCGCTATTTTTATTATTTAAAAGATTAAATGAAAAAAAACAGTTTTACTGTAGTTCTACTCAAAATTTTTCAAATTTACGTTTTTATTCGAAAAATGCCAGAAGTAGGTTTTGCTAAAAAAAAGTTAGTTTTTAAAATAAAAATACAGTTCAAAATATGGAAAAAAAAATCAAAAATAGAAATATGATGCTAAAAAAAAATCAATGTTTAAAGACGATTTTTTTTAAAACTTTAAATTTCTTTTAAAGAATTACAAAAAACATTTACTTTCATTTTAAGTATGTTTTAATGCTCTACTATTCAACTCAAGTCATAAAAATGAACCTAAAGTTTCAGCCACAATGTCTGCATATTTGATCCTTAATTGAAAAAATATTAAATTGGTAAATTCAGGACAAAGGTTAATTATAAATTTGAGAATTATTTTCATTTTTTGCAGGAAATTTCTGAACAAAGAAAGCATGTTATTAAAAATATTTTAATAAGGCGCTTAAAATTTTACTTGATTTAAAGATCCAACCTAGAAAATTTTGAACTAGACGCAAATTCTGAAATTAATTTCAATATCAAAAAAATTAAATCTCCTGTAAAGAAAAATTACAATTACTTTAAAAAATGAAGAAACTATTTTAAAGCATCAATTTTTTTACATTTTTTTTCTGACTAATAATCTCTCGAAAATTTTCATAGACAATATTGACAAAATTATTAACCATGTTCAAAGTGTTTTCTATGATAAATTAAATTGGTAAATTTCATAAATTTTACAAATTTACCAACAAGAAGCCTATTGATTGAAAACTATAGGAAATTTCTTATTAAAAATTACATTTCCATTTTCGATTTTTTTCCTACAATTTTTTGCTGTTCTCTCCGTAATATTTCGTTAAAATTTGGTTAAACTTACAATTCACAGAGCCAAAGTACAATTTTGCTAAAAAAGCTCCATTAACTTTATCCATAAGAGCACTAATAGACAATTTTTTCTACCAAAATGTTTCTGACTTCATTTAGAATCGTAAATTTAAAAATTTTAAATTTATTTAAAAGATTTTTATCTTGTTTGATTTTTTTGTTACTTGTTTCGTTATTTTTTCACCTTTCCACCAAAGATTTACTTGGCTACAAATCAAATTTTTAGGTTTCTTTAATGAAATCGTCGGTATTTAAAGGTTAAATATTTAAAAAAAGCATTGATGAATTTATGAAGCTCTCAAGTAAATTATACTTATTGGTTTTAATCTAGGTTAGAAAAATTGAATCTAAAGCAAATAAATTGAATTTTTTCTTCATGAAATTATGCTAATTTTTATCATGCATTTTAAATCTTATTTGTTTTAATTTCATATTAATTTAAAAAATTTTAAAAATAATTTTTACCAGTCCAAGAAAAAATCCTGAAAAACATGGTCTTAAATTTGGTTAGCTGGATTCTCTACTCATTTTTTTTAAAGATAAAACACAAATAATTATTATTCATTGCTTATCTCTATCGAGCTCTTATTACAAATTTACAAATTTAGATTATAAAGTTTAATTTTTTCTAAATTTTTTTTTAATTAAAAATTAATTTCTTATTACTTGTTAATATTGTTATTAGGTGCAGTAAGCGTCAATTCTTGCACCGTCATAATTAGTAATGAAATCGAGTATGCATATTCGAAGCAATATTTGAATAAGTAGCCTATTGAATGAAGATGAAGGTTCGAATTTAATTTTTAAAAATAACTTTGAAAAATATACTTGCAAATCAATTTATTTTAATTAAAAATTGAATCTAAAAAATGTTCAGATTAAAATTTGAAAATAGAAAATTTTTGAATCAAAAAACGGATATAATAAATATTCGATTTATTATTTGAAAACAAAAATTAATCAAAAAAATAATATTACTAAAAACTTAAATTAAAAAAATTCATGTAAAAGTGTGCCAGATTTTCACTAGTCAACATAACCATTCTAGCATTTTCTGGACTTAATTTATTACGACAATCCCATCCACTTTACTCGGCACTAAAGAATAGTTGTTCTGGTGAATGCAAGTTTGTTGGAGTACTTAATATTTAAATACTTAATTTTAAAATATTTCATTCAAATTTTGTTTTTTATAAAATCTAAATTTAAATTTATCTTATATTCAAGATTTTATTCGAATACACTACTTTTTCAATAGTCCTTTCAAATTTTGGATTTATTCAAGTTTCAATTTGTGTCCAAAAAACTAATTCGATTCCATCCCTAATCAGAATAAATAAGTTAATTATAATTTTTAAAAATTTCTTAATTTTTATTAGTTTTAAATTGGTTAAAATCAAAATTATTGAATGTGTGAGCAATTGTTTTTATTTCTTTTATCATTAAAAATTCTTGGTGGATTTTAGTAATTTTGTAGCCTCATTTAATTTTTGTTCATTTAAACTTTTGATGATTTTTTTTGAAAAAAAATTTAAACTTCTTTATAGATAACACATCATTTCTATTTTAAAAAATTTGATTAATTTTTAAAAATTATTTTATTTTTTTGTTCCCAATTGCAAAATCTGAATTCAATATCTTAATTTTTAAAGATTTTTTTGAGTGAATATCAAGATGAAGAAATCGAAAGATTAGCTTTAAATTCCAAAAATCAATTTGTAAATTTATCGTCTTTGAATTCGTCTGGTAATTCGCGACTTACATCAAATCCGTCCTCAATTGAAACAAATCTCAGCTCAGTAACCAACTCATCTCCAAACAAATCCAACTCATCACAAAGCTCTCAGATCTACGAGAATTCAAAATTTTGCACTCTTGTAGCAATTTCGTGCAAGCAAGTTATCAAACTTTGGGCCATTACCGACGAATCCAATGAACAACTTATAGGAAACTTCAATCTAAACTCAATAGTTGAGCATTTGTTTTTCATCGGATCCCAATTAGTAGCCACTAGTTCGGTTGGCAAAATTGGAGTCTGGAATAGTTTATCTCAGTTGTGGCAGACACAGGACCTTACACCCATCACATCGTATGACACAGCTGGCTCAATCCTGCTACTAGGATCTCAGAATGGTCTTCTTTACTACATAGACATGCAAAAGTTTCCTCTCAGGATGAAAGATAATGATCTTCTTGTCACCCAATTGTACAAAGATCCATTAGGCGAACCAATAACAGCTCTAAGTGTTTACCTAACACCCAAGACTACTACCACTGGAAATTGGATCGAAATAGCCTATGGAACCAGCAATGGCAATGTTCGTGTAATCGTTCAGCATCCAGAAACAGTTGGTCATAGTCCTCAGCTATTTCAGAGTTTTTCGGTGCACAGAAGTACAGTCTATAAAATTATGCTCACTGAAAAACATTTAATATCGGTTTGTTCCGAATATAACCATGTTCGGACATGGAAGTAAATTAAAAAATGTTTTTGAAAATTTATTTAGAAAAATTAAAAATTTGTTTTTAGTGTGACTCGATTTCGAGGTATGATCTCCACGCAGCCTGGATCAACGCCTCTGTCTTCTTTTAAAATTATGACCATAGAAGCAGTGGATTCGCCAGTCAGCTATTTGAGCGGAAATGACATCGGACCTTTTGGAGAAAGAGACAGCTATCAGGTTTTTATTCAAAAAGTAGTGCCGTATACCGAAGAGCTCTATGTTCGATTTGCTTCAACTGGAAAGAGAATATGTACCATTAAATCAGTTGATCACTCAATGATTACCAGTTTTTGTGTACATGAATGTGAAGAGCCTACGAAAATAAACTCTAGGCCAAGACGGTACTTGTTCACTGGACATTCGAATGGTACTTTGCAGCTATGGGATTTGACCACAGCAATAGAGCTCAAACAGAACGAAAGTAGTAATTTGGCCGGACCAACCGTCGAAGAATTCACTAAATATTTGGCCAAGATTGAATTGTCATCATCAAGTGGCTATTCTACTCCGGTCTTAAATTGTCTAAGTCCGAGCTCGTCCTATCATCTAAAACATCAACGTAATCATTCGACTGCTTCAAATAGTCATATTTTGAATGTGAACGGCTCAAATCATTCTATTGAAATAAATGATAAAACTTTGTAAGCTTTATTCAATGATCAATACTTAAATGCTTCGATTAAATTGACCTATACATGTTTTTTTAAAGGCTTTGTTTTTGTAAGAGAACTTTGATTTTTAATTATAAATTTAAGTTAAAAAAATAGCATATTTTTAGATGTTCCGATAATTATTTTTTAATAAAAGCTTAATTTTAGAAATTAAATTCATTTAAAAATAAAAGCAAAAAAAAATGAAATAAGTCAAAGAAATAAAACAAAGACAACACTACAATATAAGCAGCAAAAAAAAGATCTTGTAAATAATTGATCTTTAAAAAAGATGCATCCAAAAACTATTTTTGATTCATAATATCAAAAATAAAAAATCTAAAATAAATTATTTTTAAATTACAACAAGCCACAGTTCTTCCACAGCTTTGAGTACACTTTCAGAAGATCTTATTAAATATTTTATTTGTTTAACTAGTTTAAAAATATTTTAAAAAACACCAACTTGACATGCAAGTTAATAAAGACTGAATTTATAATCAACGCCGATTATTTGGAAAATTAGATTTTGGGCTTCAGTTAGCCATTTATCCAAATCTAGGATCGACATCGCGATAAAATCACCAATATTTACTTACGGTAAATACTTTTAACTTCTCGTTTTCATTACCTCAGCTTGCTTCTTTTGACTCTGACGAACATTATCACTAATTATTAATATTTCTATCAAAATATACTGAAAAGTTAATTCAGTTTTAAACTATAGCAAGTTTTTTTTTTATTTGATATTTACGGTTGCATAAGTAAATATCAAAACTTACTTAGTAAAATTTGATAATAAGAAAAAATGAATATTTTAAGATTTACTAATGGATCAGTTTATTTTGATATTTACGTTTAATCAAAATTTCCTATTACACCTTAAAATTGTGCGCTATTTAATAAAAATTAAAAAAAAATCAAATTAAATTCGTACTTTTTTAAGTAATTAAATACTATCAATCAGTAGATTAATTTTTAATAATTTGACCAAAAAAACAGTTACTATGCCTGATTAATTTATATTAGCGGCAAAACTTAAACTCTGTCCTCTCATTTACAGATCGTTTAACAAGGCGAAGATTTTTGTCCAGTACAACAATTGTAAATTAAAAAGTATTTTATAGATATATTTGTTAATAAAGTATTGTTGGATGCGGACAGGGCTAACCGGTCCAATTGACGGGCGATTAATCGCGGCGTTGACCCGTTTATTTAAGTGGGCTACTTTGGCCCAATTTTGGGGGTGGAATTTGCCCGTTTAGTAGTAGTAGTAGTTTAAAACTGCAGCGTGATGAATCACGCGGAGCGCGTCAGCTATGCGACTGACACCCTGTGGCAGTTACCAATGTGTTTGTCTAAGTTGATCTTGAAAGTCTTGACATTAAGCGATTCTGTGACTTCGTTTGGGAGTGAATTCCAAGTCTTTGCAATTCTGTTGTTGAAGAATTCGTGTCTCTGATTGCAGCATCTCACTATTTCGCGTTTAAAGTGCCCTCTATGACCACCTCTAGGTTCTCCGCATTTAGGATTTTCGTGCCAGTTGATTTCTTCTAGACCTTTTTCGAGTTTGTACTTTTGAATTAGATCGCCGCGTATTCTTCTGATGAATAATGATGATAAGCCTAATCTGTTGCATCTTATTTCATACGGAAGATGTCTTAACTCGTGAGAGACTTTGGTGGCTCTGTGTTGAACTTTTTCGAGTGTGTTTATGTCTTTTTTGGTATAAGGTGACCAGGCCGAGACGGCGAATTCAATTTGAGGTCTCACGTAAGACGTATAAAGTTTTTTCCAGAGTTTAGCATCTCTGAAAACGAATATCCTTTTTAGAAGACCTAATAAACTATTTGCTTTTGAAGCTGCTTTGTTTACTTGAGCGCTAGGCTTAAGATCGTTAGAGATTAGTACTCCGAGATCTTTTTCGAGTTCGGTTGTGGCAATATCAACGGTTAAGTTTGAGTCATAACAGCTCATTGTGTAAGTTGTTTTTGGATTTGATTTGCCAATATGCATTACTTTACATTTCTCTGCATTGAGGAGCATTAACCAAGTTGTTGTCCAGCTAACTGCTGTGTCTATGTCGAGTTGAAGTTTGACAGAGTTTTCTGACGTGTTTTTTGAGCCTAAATTTGCCATGATTTTAGTGTCGTCTGCGTACATTTTGGTTGTGCACTTGAGAGATTCAGCAAGATCGTTAATAAAGATGATGAACAGCGTTGGGCCAAGTACCGAGCCTTGGGGAACTCCGCTGTGCACTTTGAGCCAATCGGACGCACTGTCAACTAAAATTACTCTTTGTCTGCGGTCGGTGAGAAAAGCTCTTATCCAGTTAAATAATTCTTCTTTTATTCCATATTTACCTAATTTGAATAAGAGACGTTCGTGTGGAACTTTGTCAAAGGCTTTGGCAAAGTCTAGAAAGACGATATCGACCGATTGTTTTGAAGCGAGCGCTTTTGTGGTAAAATCCATAGTCTCTAAAAGGTTCGTGACGCAAGCTTTTTTGTTGACGAAGCCATGTTGTTTCTTCGATAACAGGTTGTGTTTGTTGAGGAAGGAAATAGTTTCTTCTTTTACTAACTTTTCCATTATCTTCCGTTTAAATTTAAATAATTATTTAAAAATAAATTTTTAAATATTATTTAAAAAATCTTTATTCTTGTGACTTTGACTTTAACTAGGCCGCTACAATAACTACCTGGAACGGCAAATATTTATTGTAAATTTCTGCATTTGAGACCTTGTCCAAGCGTTTAATATTGAGCATTACTCTGTAATAGTTGGTGGCGAAACTGTTGATGCTTTGCTTGAGCTTTTCTGTAATTATCTAACTTAAGCAACTGTAAAAAAGAATTGATAGGCATGCAGCTTGAAAAATATTTGTTTTAAGATGAATGGAAAGAGTCTTTGAGCGAAATATGTCCTTCATTTTCCAGAAGGCTGATTAAACCATTGATTCAAGGTAATTGAATAATATATTTGTGATAATAATTTAACATCTTTTAATTCAAAACACTTTTTTTCGATCAATTTTTTATTTTTAAGTCTTTCTTTTTTAAAAATTTTCAAAAAATGATTTTTTTAATCAATTTGAATTGAATTAAATATTAAATATTATTAATGTTAGAAGTCATGATGATTCTCATTTAAAAGATCTTTCTAGATTATGTTCTATTAAAATAAAAGGCTTTCAAAAACTGTTTTTATTCTAATATGCTTTTTTCAAAATAAAGAAATTATTAAAATCAATTAATTTACAAAGAAACACTAATCGGTTAGGTGAACCATAGATCATCTATTATGGGAACGATTCTTGTTCTCGGGTTTAACAAACTATAAGTTAACTTAATCTGCAAAAAGGTAAAGTTAGTATTAAAAAAAATAAGTAAATGGAAAAGTTGAGAGATGGAGGAAACTGCGAAAAAAAGTAATCAATTTGATAAATACTGTGTAAAAATTCTTCATTAATATATGATTTATAAACACGAAATTATTCATTTTATGTATTTATAATTTGTCAAATAGCATACTTTATTTTGAACTTTACCTGGATGTCTAAAAGAGATTTAGACAATAGTTTACTCTGAAATCCTTGGAAGTCTTAGACACCTAATCCTAAAAGGGTCTACCTTTTCAACACAAAAAAATAACCATTCAACACAATTTCAAAACGCTCAGCACAAAATGATTTCTTCTCAACACAAAAATTAAAATTTGAAAAAAATACTTTTAGCACAAAAATTAAAAATAAAATAAATGCATTCAACACAAAAATTAAACGCTTGATGAGGCAATTTTAAAAAATTTTATTGAAACTGTTTTAAAGTTGAGCTTAACAGTAAGAAATGTTCTTGCAAGTTTTTCACTTAATAAGAATATTGTGCACATTTATTGGCATTAAAAGAATTTTTAAAAAAAAAGGACCAATTTGTCAATAAACCTAAAAGAGGTAGAGCAA
Source organism: Brachionus plicatilis (assembly GCA_010279815.1). Classification (NCBI taxonomy): domain Eukaryota; kingdom Metazoa; phylum Rotifera; class Eurotatoria; order Ploima; family Brachionidae; genus Brachionus; species Brachionus plicatilis. The sequence goes on from QEOQ01000344.1 coordinate 64,642, forward strand.
AAAATGCGGGAAAATGGTTTTCTAGAGACTAATTTTTTAAATTTCTTTTCTTAAAGCTTCGAAATTTACTTTATTTACCTAACTTCCACTTGTAAATATCATTAAATAAAATTTAAAATTAAAAAAAAATTAATTTTTTTATAAATATTTTTGTGTTGAAAAAAAATTTCCTTTAAGAATTATTTTCAGACACAATTTTTTTGTGTTAAATGTTTTTTTTTGTTTAAATATAATTTTTTGTGCTGAGAAGAAATCGAATTGTGTTGAATGTTTTTTTCATTGTGCTAATCAGAAATTGATTGTGCTGAAATAATATTCCCATCCTAAAATTGTTAACCCTAATTTTAGAATTCTGGTTTCATAGTCATATTTTAAAATCCACCGTTTCAAAAGAAATTAACCTATATATTTAAAAAACTATGGTTGAATCCCAAAATATATTTAATAAAAATGAGCCTTCATGGCAATAGATAAAATCTGTATTAACCAAAGGGCGCCTAAACATGAATTTACAAAGTTAAGGAATCTTAATGTATAAATAAATTTTATCAAATATTATTTATTAAAAAAAATGACCAAAGATCAGCTGCTTGAAGGTATTACCTGCCCTTCCCACAAAATAAATAATTAAATTAATTGAAAAACTATGTGTCACTTAATAATAAAAGAATTAAATTTAAAAAAAAACTCAAAAATATAAAAAGTCATCAATTTATAAAAAAAATTTAAAAATATTCTATTTAAAAATATGATAAAAGACCATTAATAAAAAGTGCTGTATTAAATATTATTAATTTTTTTTAAAAAAAGATAAGTTTCAACAACCAAAAAATAATAAATAAAAAAATTAATTTGAACTTTAATTTTAGATATTATAAAATTGGTAAACTTTATTTCATATTTGTTCAATATTTTTATTAATTATTATTTACGCGAACTTTGGCTCATATTAAAGAGTATCCATTAATTATCAATTTTTATTCCAACCCGATATGAATATATTAAAGTGAGAAGGATTTAAACTTTTCGATGGTAAATGTTGACCTGTAAAAAACAATTAAACGTGATTCATTTAGATTTTAAAACGAAAATTATTTTTTAATCAATATTAAACTTTAGGCTCAAGTTTTGGTTTAATTGGAATATGGATTCTATGACGAAGGTCTTGAAAAGATAATAAAGATCAATTATTAGTGGTTACCTCGAAAGTTTGATAGGGTTCAAATCTTGTGAAAAATTGATTTTTCTTGTTGATAATAAAGTCTTAAACACAGAGAAAATAGATCTGATATACAGTTTTGATTTGATAATTTGAGATCAACATTTTTTGCGTAAATCTAGGCAAAAAATTACAATCGAAAATGCGTTCACACGATATTTTATTTTTTTTAAATGAAAAAGATCTTTTTTATTTCATTATGATCATTATGAACTATTGGCTAGATCCTTTACGAGTTAATGGGTTAGAAAAAAAATACAGAAAAAAAGTTAAATAAATTCAAATAAAGTTTTTAGAATTGGTATTGAATAACTTTTTTACTGTAAAGAATAACTTTCTCTGTAAAATGCATAATTTTTAGCAAATTATAAAT
>QEOQ01000344.1:95401-121515 GCA_010279815.1 Brachionus plicatilis
ACTCAATAGAAACAAATTAAAAAAAAAAGGACTAAAATTTTCAGTAATATGATTTTTCGTCGTTTAAAAAATGAGTAGGCCAAACCATGTTCATTACACTCAACACAATGCTTTTGTTTTTTTTGGATCTTAGCACTTGGTCAAATTGAATATCACTTTGTTGCCACTTAACCACAAAATTTTCGCATGACTCACTTTTCTTTTTGCTAAAATTTATTAACTCATCCAATTCATCGTCACTATGAGCCTCTTCCATTTCGCTTAAATTATCTATTGGCGTGTATACCGAATCGGTGGAGTTTGACAAGCTTTTCAAGTCTAAAAGATTGTAGTCATTTTGTAGTGCAAATCTGTTCGATTGATCAAGATTTACTTTGCGAGTTTGCTCACTTTCTATGGTTGATATTTGTTCCACTTTGTTTAAATAATTTGATTTCTTTAAATCTAAATTTTGTTTGTTCGTCATCTGAATAGCTGAGCTCGAAGATGAACCCATATCGTCATCTGGCACTTTTCTGAGAAAAATAAAAATAAAATCATTTTAAAATTAACTTGTTTCACAGGACCAAATTACGTAACTACAACTCTATCTTGTGTAGATTACATAATGTTTTATCTATTTGGAAAAATTGGCTTGCTTTGGGTAGTCCTGGAAACTTGGTTTAAAACAATTACCTGATTAGACGATAGTGAACAAAAACCACCAAAAAAAATAGTAATAATAAAATTGATAGAGACGTAACAACTATAATAGAAGTTATTGCACCTGGAAAATAAAATTTAAATTAGTTGAATAAATTAAATATTGATAAATTAGCTTAGAAAAATTAAAATTTGTCTGAGTCATTTAGTCAAAAAGTGAACCCACACAATTTTTTTTTCTGGGTATTCTCCTATTAGTAAACTTAATTAGTTTTAAATTATTTTAACCCAGTTTTTTGTCTAATTTGAAGCCCACAGTAATCCGGTCAGAATGAATCACTTACTTTTGGATAAAGATTGACTCGGTTGAATGGTGCTCGATGTTTTGGGGCTCGAATCAAATTCGATGGGCAGCGAATTTGCTAGAGATACAAACTCACAAACAATTGAAAAAATAGATAAAAAATTTAATTTGTATTTCATTATAAAAATACAATAATAAAAATTCAACAAAAAAAATGGTACAAAAAATTGTAGTCAAATGAGAACGATGGCAAATGATGCGTAAAATTCGAAATAGTTCACTAGGCCTGGGATTTAATGGAACTTAAGAAGAGAAAACTCATTCTACATTGGCGCTGTTCTTAGAACTAATAAATTTATGACGCCGAGTTACATAACTAGCTACAACAAAACGGATTTATGCTAATTTTTGCCAAACAATGCTCAAGGTGCTTATAAACATCAAAATTTAATTACTTAAGATTAAAAAAAAAATTCAATTTAAATTTTATTTGAATCCTAAGGACTAAATTACACAAATTTAGAATAAAATAAAAAACAAAAACAAATATACATTAGAATTTTTTAGAATTTTGATTTTGTTCATTCATGTCCTCTTCTATTTCTTTAATTTCAATAAGAGTAACTGGCTGAGTCATGTACCGAGCGCTGTTGCGGTCTCGATACCTTCGGTTTATCTTTTTTTTGGTCTCAGACACGTTTGCTCTGCACTCTTGGCTCGGATATTCCAATCGAGTAGTTTTTATGTGCGAGAACCGGTCTGGATACGTCTCTATTTTAAGGAAGTTCAAACGCGACTTGTTTGCCATGTCTCCATTTTTTTGCTTCATACTCAAAAAATTTGTCTGATTCATGGTCGGACTTGGATTCACGCGAACTGATTGCATCTAAAAATAAATAAAATTTTAAAATTTTTATAGCTTTTTATTTTTTAAATACAAGTGTCTTTGAAAGACTTGAATTAATAAAATGCCGACTCATTAAATGTTGTGTATCACAAAACTCATTTAAACTAGGAGCACTCAAAGTCTGACGTCTGCCAGATAGCTATCTAGACAGAGCGGACTCAATGAAGAAAAATTAAAAAACGCAAAACAATCAAAGTTATAAAAAGATTCGAATGATTCAAGAATGAATGAATGAATTATTGCTTTTGCTAATTTTGGCTCATATAGATCTTCCCTTTGCAGTACAAATATCTTGAAGCATCTCGATTTTATTGTTTCTTATCTAACTTAGTAATTGTTAGCTTTAGACTGGTAAAAAAATTTGCAGCAATTTATAAACAATAAATTTCAAAATCCATTAGAAAAAGATAAGATTATGCTTTTAAGATTTAAAAAATTTGTATCTTAAAGCTAAAAAATGATTTTTTATTCAAATAGACTTGTTTGCTAGACAATTTTAATTAAACAAAATTCAAGATTTGCCAAACAAACTCAAACGAATACTGATCCAGGTGATTATTTGACATTTAGATGACAAGATAATTTAAATTTCATTTTTTAACCATTAACATACCAAAACCAGTTATCTGGTCTTGGAGGTATTTGGTCGTGAAAAAATTTCATCTTTATTATCTCAAACTATTTGAGTATTTTACTAGGAGAAAGAGAAAAATTTGACACAAAACAGGGGCAAAAGCTCGATCAATGAGCAAAAAAAAATTCTGAATTAGGCTTTTAATAAGCCAAATTATTGAGTAGGTTTTGATTGTTTATTGATGAAGTTAGAATCATATACTTGTTATTCATTAAATGATAATGGATTTATAAAGATTTATTGCAGAAAAAATAAATAAAATATGGTATGAAACTAATTTTTTATTTAATGATTAATGATTCAAAAAAAATAAAGATATGAATCTAATATTTATTAATAATGTTGAATTGAATAATCAATCAAGAGTCTATTGCTGTTTAGTTTCTACAAGTGTCATCACATAATGCGTATTTTTTTTTAAAACTCTTAATTCTGAACAAATGGCGCCTCATAATATTAAATTTTTTTATCATTGATGGGCTTAAATTTAGGAATAATACAGTAGGATCAGTTTTAAATCGAATGAATAAGTCTAGCTATCTTTTCATCAAAGATAAAATCCAAAATTTGAATTTTATTTTTTGGCTTTGTGTAATAAGTTTAAAAGATTAAAAATAAAATAAAAAATACTAACAAGTTCTAGTTAAATGCGAAAAATTCTGCGAATATCAAATTTCAACAAAAAAATTATTAAATATCAAAATTTTAATTATTGTTCAAGTCTATGTCTAGATAAATAATAAAATGGTTTAACTAGGATTGAATAAAAAGTCTGGAAAAAAAATTCTGAACATGTGATCAAAAAAAAGCTAATAGAATGTTCTAGGGGTTGTACTTATTAATTAAAAGAAAATTATCTAAATTTTTTCTTATTTGTCTCCTACATATTCGTTTAATGGCTTTTTGGGATTTAAAAAAATATTTGTCTAAATTTACAATAATTTTATAGCAAAATAATTTTCTAACTACTTAAAGATTGATCTGAAATGAAGATTTATTTAGATTTGAATATAAGCTAATCAAAACATCAATAAATATTTTTGCTCTAAATTTTATTGATTCTAAACAAAAAGCTAAATGATAGTAGAAATTAACGAAGAAACTTTTTCTTTATTGAATTCTTTTAAATATATTTAGTAGTCTAAATAATCAAAATAAAAATTAAAATATTAAAATATTAAAATTTACAGTTACGATTTGTCATTAGGGGATTTCATATTTTTTACATTTAATTTCACTTTTAAGTTTTGACAAATTTAGCTAAAAAATTTAAAAAAACCTATTGTCAAATCGTAGCTGTAAATAAAATACCTAAATGAAATAAGGGTAGTTAGCCTTTTATCTTGAAAAATTTTTGGCTAATTTTTAACAATAACTAAAGTAAAAATTTCAGACGAAATTTTATCTGAAAAAAGAAAAAATTCGGGTAGCAAACTAAAAATTATGAAATACTTAGCTCGATAAAAACTTTCTAATAAACAATACATGTAAAGAAGGTATTTTAAATGATCACTAATTAAACATGAGGGTTAGGATAAAAACAAAGTTGAATAAAAATTTTAATTATTAATTAAATCTTTATTCGAATATCACGTGAAACATTAATCAAAATATAAGTGAAAAATTTAAGATGAGTTAATTAACAGAGAAAACATATAGAAAGTTAAAATTTTAAATAGACTGAATAAATTTATAGGAGAAAAAAATCTAAATTAATATCGGTTTTGGGTCTAAAGCTTAAGTCCTCTTTGCACATAAACCATGCTATTTTACACAAAATATTTTTGATTATTGGAATAAATATGAATGAAAATTTGAGATACTTTGATCAATTTAAATTAAAAATTCTGATAAACTGGTATCAATAGATTATTAGATTATTTAAATATTCCTCATTTCAATTCATAATAAAAAAACTCATATCGAATTTCGTGATCTGAATGTCATTCTTGTTTTAGATTAGATCTATTTCCATAATTATTTGTCTGAAAGGAAACTATATTTTATTATTTTATGTAAAAATTTAAGCAGGTTAAATATAATTTGATCAAAATTAAAATTAACTTTAGTTAAGTCTCTTAATTAAAGAATAAAAAAGTTTAAATTAAAAAAAAATAATTTTAAAATTTATTAAAACACTCAAGTGAGCAAATTAGAATTAAATGTAATCGTTTCGGCAAGTTTATTTTAAAGTACATCATTAAAAATTTTTAATAATGGGAAAATTTATTAAATTACATGACAATTTAAAAAAATAAATTCCTTGTTCTAATTTGAATCGACAGCATATTTTTTGGTCCATTCTTTGGCTGTTTTAATAGCTTCTGATTCGTTTATTTTCCATTGATTAGCCACTTGGTTATCCAGTGGATCATCTGGATTGGGAGCTGACAATAATGCTTGAATTGAGAGTAAAACAGTTCGAATTTGAAGAGCCGGAGACCATTTGTCCTTCAAAATATCCAAACAAATCCTTCCCAGTTTATCAATATTTGGATGATAAATTTTTGTCATAAATCTCACTCTGAAAATTATTTAATAAATCAATAAAATTTTTTTGTTGCAAAAATTTTTTTACTTAGGTGGAGCCATTGGGTATTCATCAGGTAAATAGAGTTCCAATTTAAACGAGCCACCCTCGTACGGTGATTCACTTGGGCCTAATATTATCACATGAAAGTATTTGGCATTGGACTCATCTGGAATGGCGCTGATTCCGGGTACCGGCTCTTGCATTAAGCGCTGAGTTTCTTTTAATATACGAGTTGGCAGCAAGTTAGACATTCTAATTGAATAGATCTAAATAAGAGTTTTAAAACAAAGTTAATTCTAAGGCGACACACTTCTTAGTTTCGATGCATAATCCTAAAATTTTGACTTAGAACTAGGAAGATATGTTATGTGTGGTTGTGTTAGTATGCTTAAAATGAGATTTGTCATGAAGTTGTTTATACTCACCAAGCATTCAAAAATAATTTTTATTTCAGTTTATTTGTTTAAATGAATTTTGGATTAATGTGTAAATTGAGTTTTTTTAAATTAGACAAAGTCGAAAAATTAAAGCTTTGCTGAGCGAAATAATAATTAAAAGGGAGCTTAGCTGTTTTTTGTTCGAGAAAGGCTCATTTTAATTAAAAATAATTTAATTTTTTTGATTGCAAATCTAACCGATTTTTATGATAAATAATAAATTTTAAATACCATCAAACTAATTTGGGTGAATATCAAGAATTAAATTTTAGTGAAAAAAATATTAAAATTATTTTTCAAAAAATTTTTGGAAAAATTAAATAAAATCACTTGAAATATCCATTGTTTTGGCAAAAATTAAAGCTTGAAGTCTCTTTTAGATTTTGAAAATCGTGGAATTTTGAAGATTTAAAGACGAAAAAAAATCAAGAATTTTTTTATAAAATCAACTGAATGTATTGATATGCCTAATGAACAAAATAATTTTTCACTTTTATTTTAAATTTTTTATTTATTTTTAAGAACTTTTTATTAAAAATCATCAATGATTTTTTAAAATAAAAAAATAATCTAAAAATTGGTCATAAAATCATAATTTGAATTAATAAAATTGAGCTAGAAATAGAAAAACTAGTAGAATTTCTTAAGAGTTGTTTATAGAAGTTTTTGCTACTTTTAACTAGTTATTTATCTTTAAAGACCATAATCTGCGTTTATTTAATTATTAGCTGAAAAAACTCTGAATTATTATAACTTTACCAAATCACCTTTTAATAAAATTTCTGACCATTGAGAAAATTCTTAAAAAGTCTTAGAGTAATGGATTAAAGTTTAATTTGAAAAGCCAATTCGGTAAAAGAAGCCGGGCAGAAATTTTGATACATTTTACACCAGAATTATAATATTACAGGGTTAGAAAAAACTTACTAGCTATGTTTGATTTTTCTAAAAAGTTGCCAGAAAATGATTTGATTTAAAATAGAAATTAATTAGTGTTGTGTTATGAAATTTTTTCAAAATAATTTTGAGTTTGAGTATGAGTAGTTTAGTTTAAAAAAAATTGGAAAAGGAGATGAGACCCTCCCTATTATCCACAAGGATAAAAAGAGACACATTATAAATTTAGTTAAAATACAAAATTATGATGCATTGATAAAGAACTGGATTAATTTATTTTGAGCTCATCGTTATGTCGGGTTTATATTTCTGGTCCATTGCGAAAATTAATAGAAACTATTGCTTTGTTAACGAAAGATGAAAAGATAGAAAAAGAAAAAAAGCATTCAAATTTTTAAAATTAAAAATTGTATGGACTGGTTCACCAAATGAGTTAAATTGATTAATTATTGATTACTTTTAAGTTATTTTAATTTTTTTATCTTATATAATAGTCTTAAAATAAAATTACAATTTTTTACACTAAAGTCAATTCAGACAAAAATGAATTGAATTTTGCTGGAATTTAGTTTGATTTAAATTCTTTCAAAGAAAATATGAAGCATTTTAGCTAAACATTTTGATAAGAAATTATTAATAAAAAATAGAAAAAAATTCTTATAAATATCATTTGTAAATTAAACATTTTTCTTATAAAAAATGCACTACTTGTTGCATTAGTCCTTTAATTATCGTGTTTTTTACAAACATGTCATCTTTAAATATTATTTTTTACTCTTTACAACAAAAATTAACCTTAAAATTACAAATTTTTACGTGTTTTAAATAATTTTTACTTTGTAAAATATCTTTTTGTAATTTACAAGTCAATTTCAGTTAATTTTTTCTAAACTGAAAGAGCAACTATATGCTTTTACTAAACAACTTAGAAATCGTTTTAACTCTCATTCTGCTTTATTTTAATTAATTTTTTAATCCTATACCAAGCGATATTTTTGAATTGTTTTAGTTAAGATCTGATAAAATTAAGTCTTCGTTAGCTGAAAATAAACCCTCGTCATTTATGAAATGAATCATTTTTATTTTTATAAGTAACCTATTAAATACTTAATATTTTATAAAATTTTGCTACCGAAAATAAAACAATCTTTATCAGCATCTTGATTTTGAGCAGAGTTGTTTAAAAGTCACAAGTCTCAAGTCAAGTCCATCCAGGCTTAAAAATTTTGAATACTGAAGAAGAAATTTATGCTAAAATTGTAAGAAAATTCTGATATATGGCAAATCTATTGCATTAGACAACCCAAGAGTATATAAATTTTTTGATATGAAGCCTGATCCAGCAAATTTTAAAAAAAAATTCTGGACTCGGCCTTTTTTTTGGGACTTTTAAACAACTCTGATTTTGAGTACATTTAATTTTTCAAATAAAATTGTATTATAACATTGGAATTCTGAATATCTAATTAGAAGAGTGAGTTTATATTTCGAAAGAGATTTTTATTTTTAAAAAGCATTTGAGTCTTTAAATATATTTTAAACACGAAAAGAATTTTTATTAATTTTATCTTCTTTTTCAAAAATATAAACAAACTAGTTCAAAAAAATAAGCAATGTTATTTTATCGGAGAGCAAAAATATTGCATCTATCTTAAATTTAATTCGGAACATTCTAAGTTTTATTTTCAAAAATGCCACTTTAATTTTTTACACGTTTTATTTTTTTATGAAATGAAATGATTAAAGAGAATAATTAAACTTAATTTAATTTTAAAATTTATTGATATCATTGAAAATTTAAAATATTACTAGAAAATTCATTGGTATAAATTTAAGGTCTGTATAAATACAAAATTTAAAAAATAGTTTTATATCTTAAAAGAATCACAATTTTTTATTTAATATCATATCGTTCAGAATGGACAAGTATTTTTGACTAGATGCTTCATTTAGAGCCCATTCGGTGAGTTCCAAACTCGAAGACATACGATAAAAAAAACTAATATCTTTGCAACATTTGAGCAAAATTTTGATGTTTTCAATCGCTTGTTGTTCAGAACTATTTCCCTCGCTTATCCAAAGCTTATATCTATTGACTATTTCCTCAACAGTGTTCTGGTTGATGGTTAAATATGTTTTAAAGTCTTGAAAATATTTTACATTATTGTTCATTACGAATTGATTAAATAAGGCTAATGATAAATCAGTCATTCGGTCATATGCTTCTGCGACAATGTACGCTTCCCAAAATTTTGCGTGTTCAGTCAAAAATTTTGTCACTAATGTTTGGTTTAGATTTACAATCTGGATGCCGGTGGACAATATTTTTATCTGTAAAGCCACTAATCTTGCTTTTTTGATGCAAATCTCGGCTTGTTTGACGCAATCCTCCTGAAACAAATTTTTTAATTTTTTTTATCTCTTTTATTTAATTTACTTTCATAAAGCTCTTTGCTGCATCAGTAAAATACGCAGTTATGCTCTGTAAATCTGTCAAAATTTCCGATGTATTTTCTTAAATTTAAATTTTTAAGACTAGTTGAAATGATCAGTATTTAATTAGTTTAAATAAAGTTTAACAATCTCATTTAATTTTATATTTTTTAATATTGAAATTGTGAATTTTAGAAGAAATAATTAGAAAAAATTGAATTTATCAGTGTTGGTTAAAAGTCAAACTCTAATGTCATATCAAAATGGTGAAAAATCAAAGTCAAAGTCTGACTTTTACTTTAAAATCGAATATTTAGGTTTCATTAAAGATCAGAATTTTGAAAAAAAAAACAATACTAAAAAATGTAGTTCTTATCTGTAATGAACGAAATCGAAATCAATCAATTTCTCTTGCAAAAATAAATCAAAAAACTACAATTCAAAATAAAAACTTTAAGTCAAAATCCTTACTTGACTTTGACTTTTTTTTTGGACTTTAAAAAAATAATTTGTTTTTTATTATTTGTACTCTAAATTTTAGAATTCTTGGCTAGCTGAAAATAATTTTTTCGCAAGATGGTCCACATTTTGAAAGTGTACAACTTAAGACTACCTAAATTATCTAATGTTTAAACAAATAATCAGATTATCAATCAAGACTAAAATTTTTTTATCAGGCAACATTGGAAGAATTATGAGTTATTTTATCTGACATGGTGAGTTCAAACGAGTTTTGACCACGTAAACTGGAACAAACAGAATTTCACCAAACCTTGCCACAAATTCTATGAGTCATCCTTATTCAATAACGAAACAATTTGTTATACATTTTGAAGTTGATCGAATTTCTTCAAAAATCGAGTAGTCAATAATTGACAACAATTTAGCAAAAATGTAACCGAATCTCAAAAATTTCAAGAAACAAACAGAAAAATTAAATATCAGCGTCCCATCTTTGGTTTAAAAACGATATAGCTTTTGAATCTAGAACTCTTATTTTTATTTTAATTATCTCTGTAAATTAAAATTAATTTATTCTAATCTAGCACAAAAAACATTTAGTCAATACTCCGAATTTAGGATGACCTTAATTTTTTGTAAAGAATTAAAAAATTTAAAATAATTAAACCTTTTGAATGAAAACTGATCAATTAGAGCTTATTTTTTTCTATTTCTTCAACTTTAAGTAAAAACATTATATTTACCTTACAAAATTTTAGCATAAACGTGTAATTTTATGAAAGGTTATGTAAGAAAAAATAAGAAATGTTAAACTTATTTTTTCTCAAATCAAAATTAATTCAAGTTTTAAAACAAACAAAAAAATTCAAATTCTGATTTTTAAACCAAAAATTTCATTTTTTGGCGGTAAATATTTGCTTTCATATATATTTTATATAAGATTTTCTTGAAATAAATCTGATTTAAAAATGAATCCTTAATAGACAATGCGAAAAACGTCTATCAACGTTTTGCGAAATATAGGTTGTATAAAATAAATAATTGTCCATTAATGAAAAATTTAAAATTTGAAACTAATATTAAATGAAATTAAGGTTAATTTTTTTCATCTTTTTGTACATTAGTTGACAGCAGACCACTAGAGGGTCTAAATGAAACAAAATTTTATTTCACCGATAAAAGTTAGAAATGTCCAAAAAAATTGTTTTTATTTCTGTTTATTCATGCGTTCGTAAATTAAAAAGCCACGTTTTTTTTCTTAAAAATATTCTTAGGAAAAGTTTAAAAGAAAAGTGTCTTGTTGATGATGGAAAAATTTTGGGTTCACTCCTACTAGAGCAATGTACGATAATGAATCGATTAAAATTTATTAATTAATATTAGGGCAAATTGAAGTTAATGAAAAAATTTAAATTAAAATAGTATATGATCATACTCAAAAATTATCTTGAAAAATTATCTAAAGGGATTAAAATTTTTGAGCATAATCATTTAAATTTGATTCAAAAACTCTAATTCTCCATTTTTTTTAAATTTATCTAATTTTAAAATGGCAATAAATTCTTAATTATTCAATAACAAATCTTAATTACTAATTTCCTATTAAAGATTTTCATTTGTATAAGTAAACTGAATATCATTAAATTGCTGACCAAAAGGGTTTAAAAAGGTTTCTCAATATACCTAAAGTTTTGTCCTCCAGCAATTTAAGCTGTTCATAGGCCGCATCTTCCAGCATTTTGGCAATTTCACGGTGCATAGTAAAGTGCAAAGTGATCATTGTGTATGTATTATGGTCATTTGGATGATGACGTTTTAAATAATTAAGTAAAGCAAGTCTTAATTTATTATCCTTCAAAAAAAAAGAATAAAAAACATTGCATTATTTAAAAAAAATGATCAAACCTTTCCTTTGCCAATGAGCATGTCAAAGTGCTGATTATTCCACAAATAGTCCATAATATAAGTCATTTCGCTGTAATGGCCTATTTCAATTAATAATCTTATCTTAATTTTATAAGAAATTATTTTTTGATTAATTTAAATCAGGTGTGAAATCACCATGAGATCAAATTCTTCGGCTTTGAGCATTTTTCCGGCACAAATTTTACAAGCTTGAAGAACACTAGAAATTCCCTCCATGGAGCACGATTGAGTGAAGCAATCGTGGGATCGTATGATCAATTCAGTCAAAAGAGTGAAGTCTTCGGTTGTCTTGGGCCTGCTCAATAAATATCGGGTCTTTTCTAAAAGCTTATTTCCGAAAAGGTTGATTTCTTTATCGAATATTTTGACAAGCTTTGAAAATTGTTTGCCATCAAATGGATCGAGCATTAAAATTAAATTGGGATCATTAGCTGTTTTTAAATTTAGCAAAAATTCATTTAGGACAAAATCAGCTAAAACACTTTTATTGAGATCATAGATCTTGACAAATTCTTTGGCTACTGAAAATTTGCTTTGATTCTGTGAATACAAAAGATTTTTGAGTATGACCCATTGATTTTCGTTGAGTAATTTTAAATATGGCATTTTCAGTATTTCATTTGATAGGAGAAAATCTAATTTTATTCTTTTGGAAAATTTGTTGCCATAATTGCATAGATAGACAAGTTTGTCCAAAAATTGCATTTTAGCGTTGCTTGCTTCAAGTGGTTCATTTGGCCTCGACAGTGAACGCAAAACATTTGTCAATCTTGTGGTCTTAAATGAAGTTGTGTCTATTGGTTGATTGGAATAGTCAAGTTCTTCCGGATTTATCATTTCCAAACAAATATAAATCATATTCTTTATTAATAAAGCAAATTAGAAACTTAAAAAATGACCGAGTATAAACTCAAGTCTGTTAATAAAATTTTGTAAATTTAAAATCAGTTTTTTGATAAAAAATTTTAGGTTATTTATTTGAGACTAGTAGCAATTAATAGCTTCTAAAATAATAATTTGGTAAGAATTGATATTAAAAATTAAAAAAGATTATAATTCATTAAATAGGAATATGAAGAGTAACATATATGAAATAATATTTTTATTATTAATAAAACAAATTAGACATTAAAAACTAATATTTTTGATACCATGGTACAGGTTTGCCATTTTTCGATTTTTATTATTTAAAATTTTTCAATCAGTATAAAAACAATTGAAGTCTAATAAAAAATACCAACAAGTAAGATATAGGCACCTTTGTACTTTCTAGTAATTTTTCATTTTTTAAAAAAAATCTACCAAAATCTTTGAGAAAGTAAACTACTTAAAAAAGATTGAATCTTGTTTCATTAAATAGGGAATAAAATAATCGCTAAGAAATATTATTTTTTTTTGAAAACCTCCAAATAAAAAAAAATATATTTTTTTGTTTTTTGTTAAAAAATGTATTTTTAATAAAAAAAAATTTTATCATACAAAGATTATCCAACTTTCTTTGACACTAAGGTTGATGTGATTTAATGCTTTAATAGGTGAATTTAATTTTCTTTATTCAAGTGTCAGATTAAACGATTGATTATTTTTTTATATATTATTTTGAGAGTTGTTTAAAAGTCCCAAAAAAAGTATAAGTCATTAAAAAAAGTCCAAGTCCAGACTTTTTTTTTAATTTGCTAGATCAGGCTTCATACCAAAAAATGTATATATTCTTGGGGTTGTCTAATGCAATAGATTTTCCATATATCAGAATTTTCCTTGCAATTTGGCATAAATTTCTTCACAATTCTTCTTCAGTATTCAAAATTTTAAAGTCCGGACTTGGACTTGACTTGTAACTTGCGACTTTTAAACAACTCTGATTATTTTTGAAAAAAATAAATTTTAATAGACAGTATTGAGAATTTTTTAAAGCTCAAAACCATCACCAGCTAAAATTCTCCTTTTATATTTTTTGAATTAGATTTTCCGATGGACAATTAATACAAATAAATTTGTTTATTAATCTTTATATTTTCTTTTACTTACTAAAATATCATTTATTCTTTACTAAAAAAGTTAATTTTTCTTTGGAATGCTTAATGATGGAATTTCAGATTTAGCTCTTGCAACATTTAAATAAATAAAATTCTATTCAAAAAACTTTTAAATTTTCTTTTATTTTTTTCTAATTTTTTTTAAAGTTAAAGCTTGAATTTTATTTTTCAGAGGCCATATAAAATATCAGTCTGGTCGTTAGACTAAAATCAGCATTAAAAAAATTAAAACACATTTTTATGATGGGATCATGGAACTCAACTCAACAGTTTAAGGTTTTAACATAATAAAGTTAACTGAACTTTTAAAATTTCTAGATACCCAGTCAACAAAAAATTGACAAAAGTTTTAAAAGTGTTTACAAAAATAAAAACACGAGTTTTAAATTGTAATAAATTTTTTAGTTTAAGATACAATTTCGTTCCTTAAAATTAATCAGCTAATCCAAAGATTGTAATAGCCAAATTTTTTTACTTTAAAAAATTCTGCAATATAATTTAAATGATTTCTCAATACACATACTTTTTTGCAGAGTTCTTGCGAACACAATATTTTTATTAGCTGATAAATTTTACAGAATGAGTTTTGGACTTAAACTAAAATAAATTTTCCAATTTAAAACTTTTGTTTTTATTTTTTGTTCGAAAATTCACAATGCCCTTAACTCTAGGCTTTAATCAAATACTAATTCTTTAAATAATAGATTAAAGAAAAAGAGGAGATTTTCATCTAATTATTCTTGAAGAATTCTCTGTAGATTATTTAAAGATAATTAGTCCAAAGCCCTTTATAAAGCCTTCATAAAAATCTTTATAGAGCCTAAAAAAATTCTTCAAAATTTTGTTGACTGGATACTCTCAACTTTTAAATTTTATTAATCTTTTTATTTAATAAGTGAAAAAAATTATTTTTAGAGTTAAGAAACTTACTAGTAATATTCGAAAGTCTTGGTTATAATATTTAAAATATTTAGCAATCAAATATGCTTGTGCCAACTTTCCAATGTCAACCAAATTATAGAGAAGAATGTTAAGTGCATCTTTATCCTTTTTAAAAACTTTAAGATTAAAAAAAAAATTATTTTAAAATAAACTTGTTCATTCAAAGCCGAATTCGTATCACTAAAGTCATTTACTTTTCCCTCCTTGATGACATAATCGACCAGTTCCTTTATTGGATCTTGATTATGTTTTCCAAAAAGCAGCATTTTTTTAAAAATATCATGAATTTTATCAGTTTCATTTTTCTAAGAGAAAAAAATCTCAAATTATTTGTGCTTAAAATTGTTTGCTAAAAAAAATACCTTTTTGTGTTCGAGAACAAATTGGAATAGCAAGTGCCTCAAATTTTTGCTTGATTCATTATCATTTGGAACCAATTGACAAATTAAATTCAATAAAACAATTCTTTCCAAAACTAAACTTGACCGACTATTTTGAAATTTTAAAAAATCAATAAAATCCGAATCTTTAATTCCAATTTTCATTAATTCAATATGAGCATGTTTCCAAAAATCAAGTATTTCCTCAAAGTCATTGTTTAGCCTAAGGACTTCTATTTGATTGGCAAAGCGGGCCAAGTGGATACGGTCCTTGCTTAGCTCACAAAAATTAGCAAGCTCATCAGCTTCGTCAAATTTCTCAATTTTAAGCAATTCTTCGATGCATTTAAAGCAAATTTCATTGAACTGCTCACTTTTGTCATACATTTCAAGCCAGTTGTCACAGGAAACGCTAATGCTATTGCTCTTTAGGGTGTAAATAAGCTTAATGAATCGTCTGTACTCATTGTCAGGTCCAAGTAATTTGGTCAAAGTATTTAAGTCGTCAATCGTTTGACACTTAAGCACAATTATGCGAGTAAGTTTATTTATTACTTCTTCATACCATTCGATTGGAATGATCAATTGATGCTTATTTAAAGACGTCTTGATTAGTTCGGTTTTATACATTGAGTGCAGTTTTAGTGCCATGTTTGAATCTTTTTTTCTAAAAACACAATACAAAAATTCCATGTAAATATCTAAAATTGTTCTCTTGAAAAATTTAAATTAAAATCATTTTTAAAAATTTTTATTTTTTTTTATTTTACTGGTATAAAAATTCTAAGAGAATTGGACAGAGTTCTTAGGTAGGATCGCGATGCTGCTATGTGAATAGCGTCTTTCAAATCGTTTAGGTCAAACAAACTTGGTTTGTTTTTTGGTTCTAGCTTTGACTGCGGTAAATTAAATGGAAGTTTCATTGAAGCGTGCAAAAATGTACACAGAAGGCTTATTATGTCATGATCCTGGAAAAGAATGATTATCTTTTTTTTTTTACTCAATAGCTCTTACTTTGTAGAATGTGGCGAAAACTGCCAGAACTGGGGTCTTCCATTTCAGAGCTTCGATTTGTAGTCTCAAAATTGGATTTGGTGACTTTTCACAATCTAAAATTAATTCGTAGAAATCGACAAATTCAATTGTTTCTATAGAATAAAATTGATTAAAAAAAATAAACAAAAAAATTTGAGCAAACCATTTTTTTCTTCATGATGAGGATTTTCTTCAAATTCTTCGGAATCATTATCATCGCTTGAGTCTAAAAAAATTTCAACAAAAAAACCTCCATTTTAAAGTATTATTTATTTTACCTGTTTTTCTTTTGTTTTGTTCAATTATTTTTTTTGATTTTTTCTTTTTGAACCAGTTCGAAGAGCCGATCAATGAAGAAATTTTATTCTCAGTTTTTTTGATCACATCTCTAACTTTAGTGCTGGTTGATTGCAGAATGGAACTATGCTTCGACGACACATTTGTATGAAGAGCATATTCTAAGTGTTGCTTTAGACCAATGTCCGTAAAGTACTCCAATCCGCTGATCACCTGATACTTTGGTATTTGATACAGCTGAGAGCAGATTAGATACATTAACCATTTATTTGACTCAGCACACAATTGAAGATACTTCATGGTGTACGGTAAATTGTATGCTCTGGAGAAACACATCAGTGGTAGCCAGGCTGAGCATGCCTTCATAGTGAACATGGTCTTTTGGTCGAAGGTTTCTGTAATATGATTTATTATTATGTTTTCAAATAAATTGAGAATTTCTTTGGGCTCAATTTCTTCCATAAAGAAATCGGTGAAAATGTTCTCTAAAAAAAATATAAATATATTTCTAGCCAAACCAGAGTTGTTTAAAAGTCACAAGTCTCAAGTCAAGTCCAAGTCCGGACTTTAAAATTTTGAATACTGAAGAAGAATTGTGAAGAAATTTATGCCAAATTGCAAGAAAATTCGGATATATGGAAAATCTATTGCATTAGACAACCCAAGAGTATATAAATTTTTTGATATGAAGCCTGATCTAGCAAATTTAAAAAAAATTCCGGACTTGGATTTTTTTTGGGACTTTTAAACAACTCTGAGCCAAACCATGAATCTAACTTACTGCATTTTTCTCTGGCCATTTCTTCTTCCATTCCCTGTTTGACATAGTAATCAAACAATGTGCTCATTAAGTGTACAACTAGTTTTAGTTTATACGAATCCGAGTCTATCAACTCAGTAAAATGGACACAAGAACTAACTGTCCGATAGTTTTGAAAGTCTTGAATCAATATTAATTGGGTTCTTAGGCGCGCTTCTTCGATTCTTTGCAAAAAATAAATTCAATTGATGATTTAAAAATTTCTAGTTTAGTTTAATTTACATGGCCTTTTTTGATTTTCCGTATTTTTCGTACATTGTTTGCATTAGAAAATAATAGGCATAAAAAGGTCTGTGTTGTTTTAAAAAATAAGAATAGTCCAGTGAGTCTTTATATGAGTATTTTTTGGCAAATTCGGCATTTTCAAAAGACAAAATTTGATTATTTGGTTGAGAAATTGTGAGTTCGTCACAAAATGTGTTTGATTTTTGCCATTGAAAAAATTTACCAACATCTATTTCGGAATGATTGCGCAGTAGTTCGTAAACAGTTGGAGGCTCGAGCGTGATTTTTGAGTTGGTCAGATAGCGAAGTGACGGATATTCATCAAGCAAATGGTCAGTATTGGCATCAGGCATAGGGGAATCTTGGTAAAGCGACAAAGCCAACGCTGTCAGATTTAATTCTTTATTTTCAGTTGAAATAATATCCGAGAGATTCAGAGTTTTGGCTGAATCCAAGCAGTATTCCAGATTTCTGAGTGATAAATCTAAAAAATTTCTCGAATCTTGGCGAAAAGAAAGCATCATCTTCAACGAATTTGACTTTTGATAATTCATCATCAAATCCTCAATCGGTTTATTTTTAATTTCACTTTAATTTTATTTAAAAAATTACTAGAAATTAAATTTAAAAAAAAAATGTGACTACTTGTAAAGATCAAGATAAGTCCACAAAAGATTTGCTGGCAGATTTGGATTACTGTTAAATAAATTTATAAAATTAGCATGAAATTGGTCTTCATGTCGAGCAAAAATTTCTTTATTCAACAAAATTTGGCTCGAGTTTACCCGATTTAGATGACTATCAAAATTTTCAATCTCAGTAGAACTAAATTTATTTATTCTAAAAAAATAAAAATTAAATTATTTAAAAAATTTAACTCATAATAAAAACTACTTTGCTAAGTGATTGAGTAAATAGTTTTTGCTGTAGTCAGGCATATATTGGTTATCTGCGATGCTGTCTATCATTTCTTGATTAACAGTTGTGGTAAATAAAATTGATTCTTTACCATCAATCCAGTCGCATAGCATTTTTAAATTATCTTGCTCAATTAACACTGACCAAACGATTTTAGGATCCACTTGGAACTTGGTGATTTTACTGGGATCTATAAGGATGCTTTCGGCGAGAATTTTTTCTCTGTCATCAATTGACCAATTTTTTATCCACTCGAGTATTATTTGAGCATATCGATTTGAGCCTGAGGTTTCTTTTATGTTGACTAGATCTTTGCTTATGAAATGCTCGTTTTTTTCCTCATATGAGTCTATGCTAAATTTGGTAATTAATTGTTGGACATTGGAAAAAGATTGGGATGGATAAGCTAATTCAAGTTTTCTCAAATAGTCTATCATTTCAAGTTCTTTGTCATTTAATTGATTTCTTTCGACTAATATCGCAATCAAATAATCACGGAGTTTGTTGTACGGAGTAAAAAAGCATATTTGGTACAACTTTTGATTTATATCAAAATTCTTGGGAAAATTATTTTAATATAATAATTTATTAAAATATTTTTTTGTTACCATTTGATTTAGCAAAAATTCGGCGCCGACTAAATCTTTGTCAAGAAGTAATTGTATGACTGTTTTTAAGCCTATTTCTGTTATCTTTTTTGGTTTTAAATCTATTTTGACATATTTTTCCAAGTATTCGCGGACCAGACGAATACAGTTTGAATAAAGACCATCCAATATTATGTCCTTGGGTTTAAAAAAAGATAGGCTATGTTTAAATTTTGTTCTTATTTTTTGTTACTTCAATTGATAATTCTTTCCATTTGTGCTTTATTTTATCCAATGTGGTTATTTCGTTTTTGGTCAATGACCGGCTTAATTCTTGTTCCATTTTAGATAAAGAAAATAAATTCAAAAATAAATTTAATAATTTTTAAGTATTTAACAATTCAATCACGTGATTATCATCATCATATAAGAATTTTTTTTGTTAGCATTCAAAATGTTTGGTTTATTTTGTTTCAAGAGGAAAATTTTGTTGATCAAGATTCTAAATTTAAATATCTTTTAACTCCGTCTTATTTTTGGAGCTAAACTAGTAGTCTAGATGATACTGGTGAATTTAAAAAAATTAATAAAAGATAATTTGAAAAAAAATTTTTTTAAGAATGGATTATGACTATTCATGTCAGAGAACCTTTGTGAGTGTGAACAAATTGAAGGTAAGAAAAAGATGCTAACTAAATAATCAGAACTTAATTTAAAAAAATTGATTAAAAACATAACTAATTTAATAAAATTCTAATTGATTAATTTCACAATTTTTTATGATAACTTGTGACTAATCAAAATTTTAGGTTTTTAAAATATGGTTAATTTCTGATACTAGAACTTTTGATAAATAAGTAACTAGAAGCCGAAAATTTAACTAGCTTTGCGATTTAATTTAATAACGATTTTAAGTTAATGTTTAAATTTATAATCTAAAATTAGTGGAAAATTAAAAGAAAATAATTTTAAAAGGATCAGTACTTGGACCACTTCTGTTTATACTCTTCATCAATGATCTCCCGAATAGTCTATCTGTCTTATGTAAGCTGTTTGCAGACGGCAGTAAACTTATGAGTGTGATTAGAAACCCAAGAGATCGGGATGAATTCCAATCAAACATTAATAAAATATTAGACTGGGTCAGCAAGTGGAAAATGGAGTTAAATCTAAGCAAATGTAAAGTTATGCACTTTGGTAATAATAAAATTCATCAAAACCATTCGTATTCATTTAACTTAGAAGATAAAATCCACTTTATAGAAAATACCAGATCCGAACGTGATCTCGGTATTATAGTTCAAGATAATTTAAAATGGAACGAGCACATATCAACTCAAGTTCATAAAGCAAACTTCGTACTTAGTAAACTAAATAATGCGTTTAAAAACTGGGATTTAAGGACGTTCAAATTACTATTCACTACATATGTAAGGCCTTTTCTTGAATACGGAGCAACAGCCTGGTGTCCTTACCGTAAGCATTAAATAAAACAAATAGAGAATGTCCAGCGTAGAGCTACTAAACTAGTACCCACGATTAGAAACAAAAATTATGAAGAGCGTCTGAAACTATTAGGTATGATTACTCTGACTGAAAGGAGAGAAAGAGGTGACTTAATTCAATTCTATAAATTCGAAAATAAATTCAATAAGATTGATTGGTTTCATCCAATCATTCCAAGCCCAAGTTCAAGAACTCATGGTCCTGCAGGTTCAACTAGAAAACAAAATAAGCTTTATAGACAATTTGTTAAGCAATGTTCGTCTAATTCGTCTAATAAATCTCTATCTAATTATTAAAATTTAATTTAAGTTTTTTAAAATAATTAAAAAATCTAATTGAAATTTTGTCTTTTTTAATTCGGTTCTTTCTCAAATAAATTTAATTCATGAGCCTATTTATTTCAATTCTATAAGTTTACTTTTTGATAGATACTAAGAATGGGATGAAAAAATTATCTTTAAATTTAATAAAATTTGAACAAAATAAATTAATAACACGCTTAAATAATTAAAAAAAATATTTTGAGAGAATATGTGATAAATACATTTTTATTTGATTTCAAAAAGACATTTTCATTTCCCAAGTGGTTACAAAGGAAAAAAATATGTTTTTTCATTTGTGTTTTTTTAATTAATTTGTTCAGTGCATAATCAAATAAATTAATTTTTTACTACCTAAATTTTAAATATTTCTTGCTTTTTCTAATAAAATTCTGAACAAATGTTTAAGCTCATTCTTTTTTATTGAATATAAAGCTCGAGAATATGGGCCAACAAAAGGTAATATAATAACAAAAATTAGCTACGTATGTAATTTTTGTTATTTTTAATTAATTATTCGTTTGCTGATTAAACAGAATGCTAAAAAATCTCTGGCATATATTTTTCAGCATCATGATATTTTACATTAAGTTTTTTAAGTCAATTAATTCTAATGATTTTTTAATAAATATACGACTTCGAAGACTTGCTGTAGAAACTAAGGTTGAGGAAAACAAATTTTTATCAGCTGATAAATTTTTCCGGACGAATTTTAAATCTTAACAAAAAAAGTGTTAAAAAATTTTTTATGTGACTTCCTAATTGGTATTATTTAAATCATAATCTACTATTTACTTGGTATAACGTTAAACAGTTATCAGCTCCTTTGAAATTAGTTTTCCAATGCTTCTGTGTAATAAAACTGAGTACAAAATAAAAATATGTGGATGTCTGTAAATTTAGGCTGTCTTCAGTCGATTTATTGTGTTAATTACTAAATCTAGCGTTATTTCATCTTCATTTATTTCTGCAAAAAAAATTTTCCTGCATCAACCAGCTTTAAAAAATGGAAATTTTAGAAAAATTTAAGATTATATAATAACACGGATCAGAAGTTGGAGCAAAAACTGTGGATGATTAAATTTTCAAAAATAATCTGTTAAACGTAAACAAAAGCAAAAAATTTAAAATTTTTATATCTAGAAGAAAAGATGGAATATTGATAGAAACAGTACTAAATATTAAGTTTTTTGAATTTTTTTCTGAACTAATAAAAATTTTTCTAATTTTTATACTAAAACAAAATTATGTTTATTTTTTAATTTTCAAAATATTTTGCTTTGTTTTAACTTTTTTTGCTCAAATGTTTTTGCAGATTTTTTCGATGTTTTTCAATAATTTAACGATCACAATTTAAAAATATTCAAAAAAAATTTTTAAAACGATTTCATAGATTTTAAAACCAAATTTATTTTATTTTTTTTTAATTTTTGAAAATTTCGGGCATGCAAAGCAACTAAAATGTCCTAATAAAATTAATTAGCAATGGATAACAATCTTATTTTTAGTTTAATTAAAAGCACTTAAAAATTTTGAAAAAATTTTAGAAGTATAAAACGATTGATTTAAATGGATTTGACCAAAAAATGATTTGGTATTTGACCTAATTGTCACCATCAATTGATTAAATCGATCATGATCAAATAAGGGTTGAAATAGTTTTAAATTACAATAAATAAAGAAAAAAATATACATTATTTGTTAAGGAATACTCTTTTGAAATATATGCACGGGATTAGAGCTTTAAAATTGGAATACCATAGGATTTATTTCGCTAAATAAAACATAGAGAGACAAACTAGAATAGGTAAATATTTGAAAAAAAAGAAAAAAATCTATTTAAGCAAATATATTTTATTTCATTTTGCATTCAAGAATTCGAATGATACTTTAAAAAAAATTGCAAAACGTGCCATATATTTATTCATATCTTGGTCAAATCTGAAAACTTATGAACTTTTTAAACCAGCCGCTTACTTGGACGTCAAACCATGTTGCCCGATTTAATAATCTATTTTGTAGCTCTTTTTCAATTCCACCATGTTACAGGTAAAATGATTAGTTTGTCTAAGACTTAAAATTTAAATGTTTGATATAAAGCGGTAAACACATGGATCAAACATGAATTCAAAGTCCTGATTGATGCTAGATCTAGAGAGTGTTTCTACCAACCCATTGAATTAGACTCGGTATTTCATGCTTCCTTCCAAGTAAAGAGTTCTTTCAATTTTAAAATTATTATTTAATAAAAAACTAATCAATTGTATTCAAGGTAATTAAAGGTCATGATATTAACTTTATTGTGACCGATCCAAGAAGAGAAATTCTTAAAGTAATCCAGTATGAACCAAGTGGTCAATTCCAAATTCAGAGAACCACATTGAGTGGCGACTATGAAATATGCTTTGATAATACGTATAGCCATTTAACAAATAAGCTAGTCTCAATATATATTCTAACATTTCATCAGGATACGTTGATGGAACGTTTTAAACAGGAAAAAGAATTGAACGAAACCGCTCACAAATCAAGAGTATGATTTAAAAATTATTTTTTGTTTTTGTTAAAATAAAGAGCTCTTTTTCAGGAAATATCGGATAAAATCTCGATAAATTTGGTGGAAATTTTTGCTTCTCAAGCAATGTCTAGGTTTAGAGCTGCCAAAGATGAATACCTAATCGAGTCAAACAATTCGTTAGTTCTTTACTGGTCTATTTTTCAAACAATTTTTGTTATTTTTTGCGGAATGTTTCAGGTTTATTTTATCAAAAAATTGTTCAATTCTCGAAAAAGATGATATACATTGAAAAATTTTTTTTTTTAGTTTTTTTGAAATAAAATTTGGATTATTTTTCTTTTAAGAGTGATTATTAATAAAAATCAATTCAAAGTTCCAAATATTTAATATTTTTAGGTCTCAAAACTTAAAGGCATATTGGTAGATAAAAATGGTTTAAATCCAAGAGAAGAATGTTGATGCAAATCTTTGGAGGAAGATGCTAGACGCATAAACAAAAAAAGCATAGTTTAAAATTTTAAAATATAGTATAAAGAAAATAAATTAAAGATGATTATTTTTTTAAGTTTTTATCGCTTATATTTTAAACTTTAGTTAAAAAATTAATTTTTTTCGTTTATCTATTATTAGTTCATTAAAATTTTTATCATAATTTGATAATTTTATGTTTCACCATGTCGTCAAAAACTAGAAATAAGTATGCACTGATTAAGATTAAGAGATCAAAATATAGTATTTATAAAAGCAAATGATGTTGATTTAGCAACTGAGGTAACTGAAAAGTCGAGGTATAGACAATGAGAAAGCATGTATTAAAAAATAAAAATTCTTAATTTAATTTTATTTGACCATGTTCGTTTCTGTATTTTTTGATCAAAATTAGAATAAAGATTTTAATTAATAAATAGTTTAAATATTAATTTTAATTTTAACAAAATAATTCTCTAATCTTTAACATATCGGAATCCCTAAAACAGGGATCCGTCCCGGACACCGTTGAAATTTGAATATAATGATAAGATTTTTCAAAAATTAAAAGAAAAAGGAAAATTTTTTTTAACAGTTAAATCTCATTGTCAATCCATAGAAAAGTCTGCTCCTAAAAAGCCACTGATTCACCCATCTAAAATCAAAGATAATGTTGAAGAAGATGATGTAAATCGTCAATAGGTTTAAGTTTAAAAAAGACCCGGTAGACCATCTAAATAAATGCTTTTTATGTGAGAATAATTTTATTGAACTTCTATGCTTTATTTATTAAAAGTTTTAACGATTCTTAATTTTTATTCATTCAAAAATTAAAAAAAAAAAATTATGCGTCAAACACTTTTTATAAAAATCTTTTAAATTCCATTAAAAATCATAGATTATTAGATGAATGAGAAATTGAAAAGTAAAGGTAATTTAAAACAGAATCGTAAGAAGAAGGTATTTCAATTCAGATAACTGAATTTCAGTTATCTGAATTTTTTATTTTTTAACTCATGTTATCAATATAGGATTTTGAAATTTTTTTTCTATTTATTAAAATACATAATGAATTTTAAAAGAAAATTATTTTGGTCATTTTTTAAATACTATCAAACCAAAATTTTATCTGCCTCGAATTAAGAGTCTTGGTGCTAATGTCAAGATTATCATTTCGAGAATAGGATTCAAAAATTGTTACTTTTTGTCAAAATTTTAAAATTTTATTTTATTTAGAAAATATTTTTAACTGTAAATATTTTAATATACTAAAAATTCTCCTTTTTCAATTTATTTAGAACATAATTTTTCTTAATTATGAAACGATTTTAATTCAATTTTTTAATTTGCTAAATTTCCTCAAAGAAATTTTTAAAAAATATTGTGAATTATTTTTTAGCATTTTTTATTTAATTTAAGAAATTTGAGAATAAAAATCAAATTTTAAAGATTGAGCTTGGATTAATTCAAACTCATTTTTAAAATTAAAAACTTTTTTATTATTTTATACTTTTAGGCATGTAATTATTGATTAAGTAATTTAATACATTAAAATTGAATCTGGCTGTCTAATTTTTTGTAAAGAATTGGTTAGCATTTCGACTACGGCGATATTTGGATAAAAGTTTGTTTAGCTGAAGACTTAATCTAGCATAGAAAATAATTAAATTAAGTAGAATAAAGAAAAAATTAAATATTCTTACACATTTTTCAGGCATATCATGCTTTTTAAAAACAAAAATACTCAAGATAGGATTAAAAATGGAAATATTGTATTAAATGATTCAAAAAATGTGTTATTCCTGTAATTTTGTGAAACAAGCATGTATAAATAAAAGATTGTCACTGAGTCGAAGTTTAATATACTTATCTTCTGGTAGCTAGCTTGTTCATATTTTTAATTATAGTTTATTTAAGGTTGTAAACAAAGTTTTCAAAGTTAACTTTCGATAATTAAAACTACATCTTTCAAATAAAATAAGTTTTTTATTAAAATTTAAAAATTTTTTCAAGGGTATGACAAAAACAAAAAAATAAAAAATTTTTTTTCACCAAACTAAACTAGTGCTGCGGAACATTCTCGCTATGTTTGTTACCATTTCTTCGTTATTTTTGATAAGTCAATTTATTATACGCGATTTAATTGTCCGTAAAAATAGTCAATTTTTTTATTTAAAAATAATCAATATATTATTTTTTTTTTTGACATTAATAGTTAACCTATTTCAGTATTTAAGAAAATATAATTGTTTCTTTTAATTCTGTGCTACAGAATTTTTAAAGTTACCGTAATCTCTAATTCATAATTGCGCAAATATAACCAAACGTCACCATATAATTAAATGTAATTATTATCGAAAAAAGGGGGTATTTTTTACAAATATTCTAAAAACATTGAATGAAATTTAACTAAATAAAAATATAAAATTAATGTGATTTACACTAAAAATGATTCGACCAAGTATAGCACGTTTCTTGTTTAGAAACGTTGACAGCTTTTAAATCATTTCTTAAGCAGCTCTAGCACGCAGAGCTCATAGTCTGCTGTAGCGGTCTAGCGCAGCTCTGCTTAATCAAGCTATCTACTTTTTTTAGAAAAGTACTGTTGTAAAATGTGCCTGATAGCAGAAAAATTTATAATTTTATATTTTAATATTAACGGGTTATTCAAAATATTTTACAGATTTTTTAGACCCATGTTAAAATATCAACAAATAATTAGATAAGGATTAAAATTTTACATGTTTACTATCAAGCTCTTTAAGTTTTTTATTTTATTTTATATGCCGAATCAAGTTAGTATACTTTTACCAAATTCTAGGCAAAAAAGTACACCTGATAAATTTTTTCGCTACTTTACTATAAATTATTTAATTGAATTACATAA
>QEOQ01000344.1:124409-138224 GCA_010279815.1 Brachionus plicatilis
TCTTCCCTACAAAAATTTTTGAAATAAAAAATTAATTTATTTCTAAATCTACATAACATGTAAAGAATGTTACATTAAAATTGTTTAAATTTATTTCAAGATTAATTTTAATATATAAAGATAGATTTATTGAATTGAAACGATGTTTTGAATTGATCATCACTTCAGGATGCCGAAATCTGATCAAAAATTTACTTATCATTTACAGATATTAAATCGATCCAATTTAAGTGATTTTTATAAGAATAAATTTTTTTTTTCATTACTTGAAGGAGCATAGAATTTACAACTGAATTTTGAATATCCTTATTAACAACAATAAGAAAATTATCATTACAATAAAGTTTATATCTGATTAATTCAAAATAACAAACTAACTATTCATGAATGCGTTTAATCCTTTTGTGTCAATTTGAACAAAAAAATCAAGTTTTTTATTTTTAACAAAAAAACATAACTTTTTGTTATGACAAAAATTTTAAAAAGACCTTTTATTAATTCTGAATTCAAGTTTTAGAGGTTGATTAATTTGAAGTCCTTATAAATGTAATTCTTCATTCAATGATATCACGTTTACTTATCTTGGTTATATTAATTCAATTTCAATTATACTCAGCATGGACAAATTAAAGCAAATCGCTTTTTCTAATCAATGAACTAATGATGCAATATCAATTTTTTAAATTAAATTAATTAAATATTTCAATTTTCAAATTGATTTTTTAAAAAATTCCTTGTTTACTTTTCATTGATGAGTGCATAATTAACAAGTCAGTATAGCATTTAAATGATCCTTTTTTTAATTTGGCAATAATTTTTCATTTTTCTAAAAATAATCTGAAAATTTACTCTTACTTTTCAAATTGCATGAAATATAGCTCACCAAGCTAAGGACTTATTTTTGTCAATTATATTATTATAACGGAAATTTTTTGTTTTATTGTGATTAAATTGAGCAATCAAGTCACGAAAGTGATTTCTCAATTGATATTTATTAATTTTATATGGAAAATTAAACAAATAATCAATTTGGAGCTTAATAGTAAATCGATATGATCTAAGTTTTTTTAAACTAAATTAAAACCCATAGGATTTTTTTGAACTAATAAAAATATTTATAATGTTACATTCATTGAATGTTGGCGTTGAAAAAGTTTTGATGAATAGTAATGCAAGGGTGTGACATTGCCGGGAAAATTTTTGTATTTAATTATTATTAGGAAGACTTCTTGACGTGATCAAATCAATTAACAGAGGCCAAGATTAATAAATCGTGATTGAAATAGTAATATTTTCAAAATATACACGTTTAGATTCGACCAGGAATTGGCATTGATTACAATCATTATATTTTGATAAATTAAGAAAATTTCTTTTGGTTGTAGTGCTGGATTCAGCGATTAAAAATGAAATTTTAGAGGAAATTGAAAGAGCAATTGATGATTTTAATTTAAATTCAAATTTTTTAGCAGGAAAATTTTTAATTCTATGGAAATAGATGATAAGATTTTAATTAGAATCAAATTTAAATGCGATTAAAATCTGTTGGGATTTAACTTTTGATGCTTTTTTATATAAATTATTATCATTTTTTTTGCAAAAATCAAATGAGGATATTTTTAGACCGATTGAATCAATTTAGGTATTGAGTTTTATGTAAATTTTTTTCCTCCTATAAATAAGACTCAAAACCTTAAGATAAATGGATTTTTATTTTGTTAAATTTTTAAAATGCAAATTAGATTATTTTGATTAGTTTCTATAATCCAACTTGAAGATTTATTTATCATGTAAAATAAAAATACTATTTTGTGTAAACAACGCCATACGGCAACTGAGTTAACAGGATTCTAAACATACCATTTTAATTAAATGGATTCATTTTCAAGCTAATCAAGTTGAACACTGTTTTCATAAAATATTTTCTAAATTAATATCTCAAGAGCCATTTCTAATTTGACCATATCAATTTAACCCACATTCTTTTTTTATATTTTTAATTAAAATTTTAAAGTCTTTATTTTTTTAATTCCTTAACAAAATTTAAAAGGGATTCGATCGATTTTTTCTAAATCTCTTGAAGGTTTCTTTTGTTTTCAAAAATTTTCGCTCGTGCTGTTGATGGTTTTACTGATTTTAAGAGACATAAACTGTATGAAACAGGTCACAATTGGATGTCAAATCTAACAAAGAAGCTATTATTCTGTTCAAAATATACTACTATTTTTTCAAGTGGAAGTATTAAAATTAAATAAGAGAAAAGCAAAAATCGTTAAAATAAATATTAATATTTATTACCTTTTTTAATTTTCATAAAATTAAAGAAATTTTGATCATTTTCTGCGAATTTTTAAAAAAAAGCAGGAATAAGAAATTTAACTTATTTTTAAACTAAAGTTTATCAAAGAGTTTAGGCCTGGTAAAGTTTTCCTCTTAATCTTCCGATGCCAATTCATCTGAAAAATTAACAGAACGAAAATCCTAAGGCATTCTTTTTGTCTTTTAAATGAAAAATTCTAGATAAAAAAGGCTAATTTTATATTTATTTATCTTCTTTTAACTATTAACTTAATATTTATTATTCTAAATAGTATTTAGAATAATAAATATTGCTTAAGCGAATTGGAATGTATTGATAAATATTAGATAATCAATTTTGTTTTTTTAAAAGATTAATTACTTATTTTAATAAATTCCGTAAATTGTTTTGCCTAAAGTTTGTATTGATTTCGAAGACAATCAGTTTAAACCGAATTTTAAAAAACTATGTAAGAAAAGTGGATTGAATTTTTGTTTTTGACTGTATTCTAACAATCTATGACAAATAACTCAATTTGTTGGAGTCTCTTATTAATGGGTTTTTAAATTAAATATTTATGTTTTTTTCTAATTAAATATTAAAAAGATGCTAAAT
Source organism: Brachionus plicatilis (assembly GCA_010279815.1). Classification (NCBI taxonomy): domain Eukaryota; kingdom Metazoa; phylum Rotifera; class Eurotatoria; order Ploima; family Brachionidae; genus Brachionus; species Brachionus plicatilis. Next base: position 127,324 of record QEOQ01000344.1, read on the forward strand.
ATTAATCAGCATTTTTTTGTTACATTACTTATTTGACTACTAGTTTTGAGATTGTAATTATAGACTCCAGAAGAAAAAACATGCTAATTTGAGAGTCTTGAGAGATTATTTTTGTGTTTTTTTTGAAAAAATTTTGTCATTTATAAGATAAAAATTATTCAAAAAATGGGGATCGTCAATTCAAAGCATAATGTGTCGACACTAGAAGATGTTCTAAATCTGGAACCATTAAACCAAAAAGAAATAGAGGCAATTAAGACATGCTGGAATGCGATTAAGAACAAAGAACAAGTTGGAATCAGTATAATGATAAGAATATTTCAAGAGCATAGTGAAATTAAAAGTAAGTGGATATTTGCGACCAATTTGGAAACCGAAGCCGAAATGTTGAGCAATTCTCAGCTTAGATATCATGCCAAAAAAATCATGGATGTGATTGGAAAAATTGTTACAAAATTAATTAGTTGTTCGGATATAGATAAATTCAGCGTGGATGAATTCGAACTGACCCGCTTGGGTAGAAATCATTTTCATTATGGAGTCAGACGAGAGAACTTTTTTGTATGTAAATGTTTTTTTTCTAATTAAATCATTGTAAAATATTTATTTTATTTTTTTAAGGTATTTGAAGAGGCAATGTTGTCCAGCTTAAAAAAGCATTTGACTGGTAATATAACATTCAATGCAAGAATGGAAAGGGCATGGCACAAATTGTTTTGGCAAATATCAAACAAAATTTCTGATGGAATTGAATTGGAAGAAAAAGAAAATTCTTGCTTAAATAAGCCTGAAGCTAACACAATCGATTAATTTATTTTAATTTCTATAACTATTTTCAATTATACATATTTTTATATTTTCAAATAAATATTTATGAAAATTTGATAGTATCGATCAATAGTTTAGAAAATTAATCATATTAATAATTTAAATTTAAAAACTGGCTTTTTTTGCACATATTTATTATTTGATCAAGATAAAAAAAAAATATTTTTAATTTATTCATTGATTAATTTTTGAAAGCGATGAACAGCTTTATTTTCGGAAATAATCATTCCACAAACATTGTCCGATCAACTTTTATTTTATCAATTGAAAGCATATTTTTCAATTTTAAATTTTTAAATTATTCTGGAAAATTTATAAATTAGATTTAAACCGAAAAAAAAATCTACAAGAATCATGACCAGGTTCTAGAAATTAAATTTATTACGCACGGTAAATATTTATTTTAAAATTTTAAATAAAAAATATAAAAAATAAAACCTAATTTATCATTAAAAATTTGTTTATTACTTAAAAAGGTAAACTTTAAAATTTTTTGTCAAATCTATTGACACAAATGACATGATCAAACACTTCTTTTTCATGGTACTGGCCTTCTAAATTATTGAGCAAAAAATAAGAAAAATAATTCTTATTTTTAAACGAAACTTGAGAGATTCGAGCTTTTCGCGCAGATTTAAAGCTTGTTTCGCCAAGGTCCAAAATGTATTTGAACTCTCTGCCGAATACCCCATCGGTTACAATTCCCAGCGAATTTCCACCTTTAAGCAAATAAAGCTTATTAACCGACCTGCTTGTAAAAAACAAAGTCACAACCAAAATTGATAGGCCTAAATGACAAATATTACTTTTTAACTTCACTTTCTCAACTATTCTTACCAATTATTGCTGTTGTTGAACAAAGCATTATCTTAAAGTACTCTGAACTTATAATTTGCATAACAGTCCCTAAAAATCCAGAAATTTCCTCTATTTTTCTGTTTCTAAATCGTAACGAGCTGAACAAGTACCAAGAATTATAACTTGCTCCTAATAAAATCACACTACCAATAACACCTAGCAAATTTATCTTTATACTACCACCCGAGCTGCAGGAATAGATCAGTAGATTCTTAGCTTTGTTGGCAGCTAATTTTTTTTGTAATATTTCCACCGTGTTTGTTTCTTGAGCGAAGTACGAGCGTTTCACATGGAGTCTAGTATTCGGAAATAGATCCTTAATAAGTAAAGCGCGGAAGCTGAGATTTTTAAGTCCTTGTACTGATTTGAATAGAACAGACATCCTTTTTTAGGAAACCAAATTAATTAATTTAGAAAATTGTTGTCAAATTTTTTGCCATTAGAGAAATAATCATTTTAGCAGTAATTATTTTATTTTTTTTTTTCATATAAAAATTAGAATATTTCAAAGAGGATATTAAGTGTTAAATTTTTATAAATTTCATCTTTAAAGATTGTATTTTGTAAGTCTATGAAAATATTTTGAATGCTTTATTTTTCATAATTAAATGAGCAAAATAAAATTTCTTTCAAAATGAATGAATCTGACGAAAAAGTCAACATCGCAAGTATTTTTTTATTATACAACTATGCTTGAAAAAATAATCTTAAGAACATGTAATTTAATATAAATTGGGTTTAAAAACACTTGGGGTTCCTTAAATATTTGAATTTAATTAGAATATTTTTTTCTATTTGAGTGTGAAATGACGTAATAGCTACATTTAATATAACACTAAATCAATTTAAAAGCTTTTAAAAAATTGATTTATTATTAATAAGCTAATTTTGCTTTTAAAATATTAAAAAATTTAGATATTTTTAATGAAAAAATCGATTCTTAAAAAGTTAAAAAAATTTAATTAAACAAAAAATTTTGCTTTTTTTCTCATTGAAAAATGAATTCATATTTTTCTATTTTAATTTGACAATTCTAAAAAATGTTTAAAATTAATGGACAAAAAATCAAGAAAAGCTTTTTACTTAAGAAAAGAATGAAAATGCTTCATAAAATCCAATTTTTTTGGAGCAATATTAGTAAAAAAATTTAAAAATTTCTAGTTTCCAGTAAAATAAAACTAGTGTCTTTCATATTTCTCTTGATATTTAAATTTGAAAAACGAATCATTTTATTTTGTTGATGATTAAAAGCTGTTATTATAAACTTTTTATCTAAAATACAATATAAAGAAGTTATATTTTTTTAATAAAAGGAATGATTTTTTCGAAATGCAGAAAATTAAAGAGTATTTTGCGGACTTATTCTAACCCAGACTTGTTATTAAGTCACAAGTCTTAAGTCAAGTCAATGACTTAAAAAAAAAAAATTTTAAGTCAAGTCATAACTTTGACTTAAAACTGTGACTTATAAACAAGTCTGTTCTAATCTATTTAGCAAATTTTCTTAAAATTAGGCATTTTACAGAACTCAATTATCTGTTTTAGTAAAAAAGCTATTCAAGTTTTTCTTAATTGAAACCAACTTCATAACATTGACTTCTGTTTCTTGACTTCTTCTGAACATCTCATTATTGATTTTTTTGTTACTTTAAAAATATTAATCATATTAAGAAATTTATAATGACATAGTTATTAATTAATAGTGTAAATAATTAAATATTTTTTTAAGATTTATCCAATTTTCTATTAAGAATGAATACCTCAACTTATTTTAAATTTGAATTTAAAATTAAATTAACATAATGAAGGAATTCAATGAAAAATAGGAAAATTTTTTGAGCTTAATTTTTCTTTTGATTGGTTAAAAGAAAAGACGTTTTTTTGTGAAACTTTTATTTTTATTGGTTAAATAAAATTACAATATTTTACAAAAAAATAATGAAAAAAAATTAACATAATACAATTTTAATTTTGTTTGCCTTTTTTAACATAAAAGCGGAAAATAGTCTCGTTCGATAAAAAAAAGTTTTTACTTGTAAATCCTTTCCAAGGATTTTTAAAATCCTGTGAGTTTTTAACTTAATTTGAAATGATTTTTCATCAATTTCAAAAAAATCGCTTTTATTGATTAACCTTTCCTTAATTATCCTATAATCATAAAGAAAATCTGTTGCGTCGCTATACCCTTTTGAAAATTATGAGTCTTTCTCATACAACTCATAAATTTTTATGTTAATTTTATTTCGTTTTTTTTTGTAAAATATTGTAATTTTGTTTAACCAATAAAAATAAAAGTTTCACAAAAAAACGTCTTTTCTTTTAACCAATCAAACAAATATTTCAAACAAGAAAAATTTCCTTTTTTCTTCAATATGATCAAAAATACTTTAATTTTTGGTATTTGAATTACTAAATGTACCTGCTTTTGAAATAGCATTGTTTCAACTAATGTTTTTAGTTTCAAATAAAAAAAAAAACTTCAAGTTAATATTGCAAGCATTTTTATATTTGAAATTTAACTTTCTTTGAAAATTCTTTTTTTAACTTTTAAATAATTCATTTAGTTTTAAATTTAAATTCAATTGTTGAAAAATTTTTTTATTTTGACTTTAATGATAATTGTCGTTCTTTTAATGTATATATAAAAAATAGAAAAAGAACGCATTTATTTAAAGTCAAAATTTATTAAAAAAATAACAAAGTGTTTCAATCACTAGAATTCATTCAATGGAAAGTTTAATTTCAAATATAAAAATTATTTTGAATTTCGAATACAAATTGAACAAAAATTCTTCCTTTTTTAATGAATTAAAATCAAATTTGATAAAATATACTTTAAAAAATACTCTTACAAAGTTTGCTGCACCTATTTACTTAAAACAATTTTTCTCATCTTTTAAAAAGACAAAAAATAAAATATCAATAAGATTCATATTGATTCTTGGTTTAATTTACTAAAAAAAAGAAAATAATAATTTTCTTTTAGGCAATAAAGGTACAACAAAACATGTTGCACTTTGTTGCAGTATTTTTTATTAGCTTTAATTTTAATTCATCAAAAAAGAAAGAATTTTGGTTCAATTTGTATTTGAATTTCATAATACCATATTAAAATACCTGCAATATTAACTTAAAATTTTTTTTTTATTTGTAACTAAAAATAATATTTGAAACAAGGCATTTTTTCAATGTTATTTCAACAGTTTTGTAATTCAAAAACAAAAAATTTAACCTATTCGAATACAAAATTAAAATGTAAAAATAATCAAATTTCTAATTGGGATTTAATTTCTTTTTTTTTGTTCAAATAAAATTTGACTCGAAATGTTTTAAAATCATTCAAAAGGAAATTCAGCTTCTTCGCTAGAAATGTTCGGCTTGTTGGGCTAGTAAAGAAAATTATTTTTATTAGACCTTTAATAAGTAGCATTCAAGGGAATTTTTTTATCTGAAAGTGAAGAGAGAGGTCTTAATTTTACTGCTATCATAATTATTCAACACAAAGGCGCATTAAATAAGTCAAAATTTGATTGACTAAAACCAAATATTAGGGAATTTACCAAAAATAAAAAAATAAAAATTTTGAGTCATGACTTTGACTTAAATTTTTGTGACTTAGACTTAAAACTGTGACTTAAAAACAAGTCTGATTCAAGGGAATTTTTTTATCTGAAAGTGAAGAGAGAGAGGTCTTAATTTTACTGCTATCATAATTATTCAACACAAAGGCGCATTAAATAAGTCAAAATTTGATTGACTAAAACCAAATATTAGGGAATTTACCAAAAATAAAAAGATAAAAAACTTTAGTCAATTTTTTTATTGAACACAAACACCTAAGTGTTTCAATACTAATCTAAAAAATTGGAATCATTATTTAAAAATTCGGTTCTAACAAAAAAAATTTACAAGTTATACACTTAAAAATTCAACAAAGATAACAATTAATTCTGATCCTCGACAATTAGAGCAGCTCTCGAAAGCTCCAGCAGCGGATTCATTTGAGATTCATTTTTTGACTTTTTTCTCGTTTCGGAGTTCTGATCATCATCATCATCATCACCGTCATCACATTTTCGCTTTTCAGATCCATCTTCAGATTCGCATACACTTTCGTCTATATGCAACATGCTCTCGTCAGCCGAGTCCTCATCTCTGGCCTCAAAGTCATAATCAGACGTGTCCAATTCATCCGCTAGATCATCTGAATCTTCATCGTCTTCCATCCGTTTGGTAGGTGGCTTGAGCAATTGCTTTCTCCGGCCTTTACTGGCTGCTGGCATCGACGAAGCTCTTGATTTCATGCTTAACAGAGCGTTTACTGCATCCATGTCACTACACACATTAGACTCATTTTTGGCTACGCTGTAACTTCGTTGATTTGAGCTCTTTGACAAACTTAAAATAAAATATTAGTTTCTAGGCAACATTGCAATTTAATAAATAGTTTTTGATTTTTTTATTTTATGAATTGATTTAAAGTTATTGTTGATGTGAATTTAGAATTTTTTTTAAGGTAATCACGTGATAATTATTTGCTTTGAAATTTTGGAACATTTTTCAGTGGCGTTTTGGTCTCGGGATTTTACCACAATTTTAGACAAAATAAGGTAAAAAATTGTTCAAAATAACCAATTTTTTTAAATAAGCTTGAATTTTTACGAAGTTTCGAAAGTTTACTATTATCGTAACCTTTGCCTACTTTTGCTAGAAATAAGGTGAACTATAAGTTCATTTGTAAATCGAGCTGTCACAATTCGAATTAATTGAAACAATATCAATTTTTGTAAGAAATAAATTTGAAATTAAATTTTTTTTCATTTAATCAAAAATTAAACTTTATTCTGAGAATTTAAAAAAGATTACAAATATTTTATTAATAATTGGCATTTTTATTTTAATTTTTTTATCTGATTAATGCTTAATTTTTGGTAAGAATAAAGTCAAAATTAAAAATTTAACTTCAAAGATGTTTTTTTTTTAACCTTTTGTTTATCTACGATTTTATAGAACATTTTTTTGAAGCGGTCGTGGAGTTTGGAGCAAAAAATTAGAGCAAGCAAAATATTTTAAAAATTGATAAATAATTTTTCAATTTGAAGATTCTTAGCACAAAAATTTTAAAAAAATTTATCAATTCAGAACAATGGCATTTGTAATGATTCTGTGAATATTCAATCTATCCTTCTGAATATAAAGATTTTTTTGACTTTTTGCTTTTGTTTACTTTTTACAAAATATGTTTAAAATTATTAAACATTGGTGTTCAATTTAATAAAAGATATTTTGCATCAGTTTTTGCTTCAAACTTAACCGCCGCGTTTTTGAAATATTTAAAAAATTTCGAGATTTTTTCAAAAGCCTAAAATTTTCAATAAAATTCAATTTTTTTTATTTGTATATTTATTGACTGAAATTTGAGGCTGTCCCTAAAATATGTATCCTGATTTTTGACGCTTTAAAATACGGATTCGGATTTTTTATGTTAAAAACAATTTAAAAATAGAAATTAAAAATTAAAATTAAAACTGAATTTGAGCTTAAAAATTATAAAATGGAAATTTTTTTTCTCTTAGATTAAAGTTTAACTTAAAAATCCATTCACATACTTTTAATCAACTCTGGAAAAATAAGAGGAATATTATATATAGTCTTAGCCCAATACATATTATATATTTGTGATAATCAGACTAACACTCAAGATTCCCAGGGTTTTGTAAATTTTTTAAATTCCGAATCTGATTTTAGGGACAATCAAAATCATACATTCAGTAAAAATCTGTAATTTTTTGAAAAATAATCTTTTTTTTGGACTTTAGTTATTTTATTTAAACTAGCATAACTTTCTGAAATAAACAAAAAATATTGGGGTCTACCTCGTTTTGTGATCATATGATCACATATCTGTTGATCAAGCTCTGATCACTTGGTTGGTGATCATGTCTGGTCACAGTCAATGCTTTCACCGTTTTGGTGTTCAAACTTTTGTGATAAAAAAAAACTAAAATAAAATAAAAAAAACGCATTGTGATCATTTTTTAAATTATAAATGATCAGTAATGAAATTTCTTATCTATATATTAACTAATTAAATAGAATTTAAAATTTTTTTTTATTCTTTTTGGCCACTTGTAACTTTACACCCCGCTCATTTTTCAGCATCTGTTTACACAGATGGATTGGAAAAGGATTTTGGTGTTTATTTAAAACACGATTAACTTCAAGTACCGTCTGTCCATTTACAATAGGTTGGGTAGAAGATTCTTTTTCATAAATAAATGTCTTTAATTTAATATGATTTTAAATTTTTTTAAAAAATTATATATTGTTTTAAAAAGTGATATTTTTAAAAAATTGGAAAGCTAAATAATAAATAATTACCATAATCAAGGCATTGAGAAATTTCATACAAAACTTCCATTAAAAGATAAAAAATTTTATAACCTTTGCTCTAATGGTCATAAACTTGTTTTGCTGATGAAAAGAAAAAAAAATTCAAGTCCAAAAATTATTTTTAAATAAGACATAATTCCATAAGCATAATTAATTTGCTCAGATTTTGCAGACTTACGCAGTTGCAGGACATTTGCAGAACAAGCTTTTGACAATCAAATTAAAAGCAAAAAAAAATTTTTATTTAAAGTTTTGTATGAAATTTCACGATGATAGAACCACATAGAAAGGAAAATTAACTTGTAATTTATAAGATAGAGGAGCAGAGCTTTCTATGCGACGTAACGAGACGTCATTGATTTTTTATTTAATTTCGTAAGAGGGGTCAATAGAAGAATTATTGTTAAATTAATAAAGCAGTTTTTATTAATTGTAATTTTTTTCTGAAAAATGAAATTTCCCATGGGAATGTATTTTTTAACGTGTGTATTAATCTCAATTTTCGACATCACCGTTTTTTTGTCACTGCACTTAGTGATTTTCTTAGACGTGTCTACATCTGCTTATTAAGCTCGTCGCGGCTCCCTCTTTCCTCGCAACAATCACGAGTATTTTATTTTTCAAAGGCTTTTAACATTTTGGATTTTTTGATCATTCATCTAAAATTGATCAAAATTTAAATTTGTGATCAATTTTTTTAATTCAACACCAAAACGGTGAAAGCATTTACTGTGATGGGACGGCAATGTGGAAATTAAGTACAAAAATTACAGTTCAAAAAGCGTTATAATTTGTTTTTTGATTGTTCAAAAATGGTTCTATAAAGAGTATAATATTTTTAAAATTTGTGCAAAAACTCTGCAATTTCCCATAAAAAGCAAACCATCAAAAAATATTTGATTAAAATATGCAATGATCACAAAGTATGTGATCAAATGAACAAAAAATGAGGTAGACCCAAGATTTGCTTGAAAAGTGCATAAAAACTTTGAAGCAATGTGAAAATTTAGTACAAAAATTAAAAAATTTATACTTTTTTTTACTAAGCGTGAAAAAAAAAGTTTAAAAAGTACAATATTGTAAAAATTTGTACAAACGAATTCCAAGCTCTGCAAAAACTCTGCAATTTTCTGTCTAATGCACACCACCAAAAGGCATTTGATTAAAATATGCAATAAATTGCACTTTTTTGCAGAGTTTTTGAACCATTTTTGCACAATTAGAAAAAAAAGTGTAAATATTTTAATTTTTGTACAAAATTTTCACATTTCCAAAATTTATAAATGTTAAATTTTATTTAAAGATAAATACAAGTGCTTTTTTTGGTTAGAAAAAATTACTTTTTTAATTTAGGATTTAGAACAGCTGGCTTGGACTGGCTTATTCTGGACGCGCGAGAGTTCATGTCCGATCGAGGAGATTCACATGTGTCCTTGAGACAAGCAATTGAATTGAGTTTCTCATAGTTTGGGCCTATTCGAGCCAAGCTCTCTAGCAGCATGGGCCTGTAAATGGGGTTTATGCACCAAAGACTGCCTTTGCCCGAAAAGTCACGCATGGTCAGCAAATTTTTGTCGACCTTGCTAAAGCACTGATTCGACGACAAGTTGAACCGAATCAAATTCTTCCAGGAGCCAGACGGCACATTTTTGTAGTAAGCAATATTATCGACTATCCATTGATTTATCTCTTTGACACACAACCGCTTGTTGCACGACGATTCTATGGCCAAAAAGATCAAACAGCTGAATGTGTATGGAGGCTTGGTGGTCGCGTCCTGGTGCAAGGGCCTGTTTATTGTGAGACGGTGAAAGCAGTTGTCCGTCTCGTCGTGTTGTGCTGGCGAGAGCGGCGGCGAAAGAGGCGCCAATCCTGTTGACGTCAGATCAAAAGTGCTGAGCCAGTCGAGATTCAAAAGCGAGTTGTCTTGGGGACACGCCACTTGGCCGCTCAAACTGATGTACAGAGCTCTTCGGCACTCTGTGACACCCCTGCTGCTCTTTCGCTCCTGCTGTCTCTTCTCTTGCTGGGCTTTGAGGTTGAGCGCTATTTTCTCTATTTTTTTGGGCGACTGGGTCCTGCTCCTGGCCACGCTAACAACCCTGGGAACACATGAAACTGTTTTGGACACACGCTGCACAACTATGGGAGCGTGCAGGATCGGAGCAACTTTTGGGGCCACTGCATCGTTCTCGTCAGGCTCTAGTTTTACCCTCGGCTTGAACACAAAGCTCGAGTCGCATTCGTCTGTCATGGCGATTGTTGAATTCAATTTGGAGTGGCGAAGATGAACGAAAGTGAGCAAGAACAAAAAGAGAGAGAGAGAGAAATATCAAGTTGAACGATGGCGTATATTTTGAGATAGTAGTGAACAAGCAGCGAAGAACAATAATGGAGAATATTTTATGATGATGATGAAGATATTTTAAGTTTTTTTTTATACACACAGAAGACCATCTTCTTGTGCAAATTATGCACGAATTTAAAAGTGGATTAAGTATTGTAAATATTTGGCTTGGATTGCTTTTAAGTGCGCTTGAACATACAAGAGTGAAGAGTGGTGGAATACTGAAGAGGCAGGAATGCTGATTGAAAGAGCCGCAATTCGGCGAACATGTCCAGCAAGAAAATATTTCAAAGGCTTTGGGCCAGTTTGTTAACAATGAAAAAGTCTAATTAGACGCGAATACCGATGGATTTTTAAATATTTGATCAACAGATCGGTCAATGATCAGCACAATGTCTTTAGGTTATTTTTGTTTAGAGAAATTTTTTTTTTCTTTCAAAATATTTATTTGTATGCTTAAAAAAAGTGTAAAGTT
>QEOQ01000344.1:138793-150022 GCA_010279815.1 Brachionus plicatilis
GTCCAACGTAGAGCTACCAAACTAGTGCCTGGTCTCAGAAATCTCAATTATTTCTCAATATTAGCAAAAATTGGTATCCCTACGCTTGAAAGTAGAAGGAAAAGAGGTGATGCAATCCAACTATTCAAAATTGTCAGTAAACAGAGCACTGTTCACCTGCATGCCTTCGCAGATTCAAGCCAAAATCCTAAAATCAATCACTCATCGATGAATCTACGTAAAAAACCAAGACTCAGGAAGCAGCTTTGCTTGTCAAAACCTAGAGAAAACTTCTTCACGAACAGAGTAGCTTCGTTATGGAACGAGCTACCGGACACTGTAGTTTCTGCAAAATCAACAAATGCATTCAAAGACAAGTTTGACAAATTCAGATCCCAGCAATTGGCGGCTAATGATACTACTATAGTCGAATAACCCATTGGTTATTCTTCTTCATCTGATTCTAATATCAGATTGTAGTCTCTCCTTCATATTCATATTCATAATGTTCTACGGAAATACAGCAAAAATAAATAAAAAAAATGTATTAAAATAGATAATTAAGATAAAACCAAGTCAAAATTACGGCAAATTGAAGTTTAAGATCAAGATCAAAAGATCAAAATATAAATTGTAATATTTTTTTTTAATAATAGAGAAAAAATAAATTTTTTCCAAAGCAATTACTTGACATGTCATGTCAAGTTTATTTTCATATTTAAAATTTTAAAATGTTCCTTTTTATTTTACTTTAATAGGTTTAGATATTTTAATTGATTTTAATGAAAATTCACTTTTAAAGACAAAAAAATTCACTGTTTTTAAGTTTAGAATTTATTTAAGTGGAAAAAAAAATTATTTCAGTTTGAATGAATGGATATAAAAGTTATAAATTTGAATTTGTGAATTAACTTTACTTGAATTATTTAAATTATTGACTGTTTTTGTCAAATAAATTAGAGATCAATCATTTTGATGTTTATTTGATAATGAACCATTATTAGACATAACATGTCTAGTAATGTTTAGTATTTATCTCTTAAAAATTATCAAAATCATTAGATTAATTAAGTTTTGAAATTTTAAATGATCGTTTTGATCTTAAAATTTGATCTGAAACTTCAATTTGCCCAAATTACTCATATTCTAAATTAGAAGATAAAATTTGAAATTCAAAAATTGAATTGTCTTTTTTTAAATTTTACAATATTTTATTTTATGCATGTTTTAAATAATTTGATTCAATTTTTAAAGCAATCAATCTTATTGCACAATTTAATAGAATATTAACTGAGCTTCCAAAATAATTCGTTGTTTAAATTAATCAATTAAACTGAAATTTTAAAGGCCATCCATAATTTTGGCCAATAGTCACGTTCAAGTCAATTTCGGATAATAAATTTACAAGTAAGGTAAAATTTATTTTTCGGTAGAGAAAAGATTTTGCTTTTATTTCATTGAAATTTATATGAAAATATTTTACAAGCTTTGAAAAATAATTCTGATTGCTGATAATTGTAACAAAATTTCAAACTTATACGAAACTAGAAATTAAAAAAACTTAATAAAATTCTTTAAAAAAAGAGTTTTTTTATTAATAATATTAAAAGTAGAATTTATCTTAAAAATTTGAATTAATCCAATACAAATATTTTTTTCCAAAAAATTATTCCTTTTTGTTTATCTTATTATCTTATAGCCTATTGCGAGCAAAACATCATTACTTTCGATTCCCTCAAAAATCGATAGCTTCCTTGATCCTTTCTTCTCCTCATTTATTCTCATTTCGGTGAGTTTTTGTGTGATTGTCGTTCTAACTTCCGTCGACATAGATGAGTCAATTGAATCGTTCGGTTTGGTATAAGTTCTCCTTCCATTCTAAATACATGTTCAAGCTACCAAACTTGATGCATTTAATCGTTGGTCAGAAATTTTTTCTTTATATAGTTCAGCGTTCGACAATGTCCCAGGACAGTGTATCCTGAGAATCCTCCTTAGACTCACAGTGTGGAATGTGTTTATACTTTTTTTACCAGTCTCAGTTATCTTAGTTATCTCAGTTATCTTTTACATGTCGCTTGAGCGATCCAGGTTTCAAATCTTTGGAATTGGTCAAGACTTATTTAAGTTTGTAACATTTTTTTTCTTCATTTAGGCGATATTTAATACTTTAGCAAATTATTGTCAAATCTTCTTCCAAAAGCTTGGGGAATAAAAGAGCTGCCTAAGGTACAATACATACAACAAAAGTCTCCAATTTAAACTATAGCATTTAAATACTTCTCGTTTTTTTTTTTTGAAGATATTTGTGGGGATTCAACATAATCTCGAGATTTTTTTATTTTAAATAAATGGATTTATTTCTTAAGAAATAAGTGACATCCAAGTCCCTGTGAGTCATTGAGTTACAAAAATATAAATTAAAAAAAAGAAGATTTTGTAAACCAAAAAATAATTTCTGAAAAAAGTTAACCAATTTTATAAATTGTTTTTTAGTATGAAAAAAAATGATCAAAAAAGGTTTTTATTTAACATAGCATTAATAAAATTTAAATTTTCTATAATTTTATATTTTAATAATCCAAATTTTCTATTTTGTAATCGGTCATATATAGGATTAAAATATACAAATTAAAGATGATTATGAACCCACCAAAATACAGAAATTTGGTAAATTTTTCAAAACAATCCTTTTCAAATCAATAAACTTTAAAAAAAATTAAAAATTAAGTATAATTTCATATTTCATTACTAGCTCGAAATTGTTAAGAAAATTGAAATTACGCTCTAAAAATGAAAAATTCTAGTAATGATAAGATATCTGATTTTCTAAAAATCACTGAAACTAACTTTGATGATTTAAAGCTATCCTCATCTTCAATAATTCAAACAGAAGTGCTAGATTCCCAATCCGTATCTAGAATCTCTCACATCACTGATAACAACCTCAGTGGAAAAAGTTGTGTTGTAGATATTGAAAACAGTTTTAAAAAACCCCAATACAAAATTGCCATTGACTTTTTAGAATCAGAAAGATATCACCCTTTATACAGAAAGCAAAATGAAATCGCCAAAACAATCAGCAAAAATAATACGAGCAATCGACTTTGTAAGTGCGACAAAAATTTCATCTGTCAAAAAATCGAATTAGGATACTATCAAAACATTGTCTTGTCATTTATGATATTTTTAATAGTTATTCTAATAACTTTTATACTAAATTTTTTTCAAGCGTCTTTAAATTTATAAATTATTAATGATTAGTGAATAAAGCTGTCATATTGTCCTGTCAGATTAATGTCTTAAATCAAATTTTTAAAATAAAATTTTAGATTTTTTTTGTTTTATTCCTTAAATTCAATTATCAATTAAGCTAGTAACTCTGATAAAAAAGGTGAATTACAATTTGAACTAATAAAATTTCTAAAAAATTAAGAATTAAGAAAAATTGTGAAAAAAGGTTTTTATAATAGAATAATAGCTTATAAAAAAATAATAAGCTTATGAAGAAAAGTTGGCTAGTGAAAAACAAAATTATCTGGTAAAAAAAGCAAATATTAAGTTTGTTTGACTTCCCTGTTACTATTTCCACAGTTAACTATTTTATAACATTTATTTATTCTTTTATTAATTTTATATAAAATGGTATCAATAATCTCAGCCTCGTGATAATTGCAAGCAAAATAATGAAAAAAAAGAAAAATTCGATTCTTCATTTTGATAAAAATGATAAACTAAAATTTTAAAGATTTTAAAAAAATTATCAAGAAAATTCAATAATAAAAAGGCTCTTAATCATATTTTTAGTAAACTTATAATTTCAATAAACAAGCCCAACATTTCGTAGTTTACATAAGAATAATATTCAGATAGTAGAAAATCAATTTTTTGACAATTAAAAATAAAAATTCAAATATTCACAGATATAGTATGTTTAATCCCATTATTTTTTTTTCTCAATTTACTTTTTTTAATAATCAATTAATAAAAATATGAAAAATATAATTTGTTTAAAATTTTGTTAGAGAATAAAATCAATAACAAAAATTTTAAATACAGATTTTTGAAATTTATTAAAATATAAAATCCAGACTCAGGTTAAAATTTGTGGCTATCAGATTTATTTGGATACCAGGGTAGAGTTGGATAAAAAAATGAATCAATGTTGTCAAATCTTGATTTTCATTCAATAATTAGAAAGCTCGTGAAATTCTCTACAAGAATTAAGGTGGTCAGTTGTGGATCAGTAGCAAAAAAAATGGGTTCTGGGTTATAAAAATATAAAAAAATTAAAATATTTAAAAATATTAATTAAATTTTGAAAAGGTACAGAAAATTTTAAACTAATTACATGTTAAAATTTTAAAAATATTAAAAATGCTTTGTAAAAAAATTGGGAACAGTGCTCTAGTAGGAGCTAATTTTTAAATGTTAACATTTAATGTTTAAATGAGTTTTTATATTTTCAATTCTCTGCAAAAAAATTTATGAATGCAGAATTATACACAATACTTGGTTATGATTTAACGTGGCTTGTTACAGATAAACACATATCTCTGCATTTAAATTTTTGAAAAAAAAATGTTTTTTTAGGCATAATTTTTGAGCATGATCATGAAAATTTGATTTTACACAGATTTCTCCATAAACGAATTGAGCATCAACAATTTAACACCGACTTAAAGGAGTAATTTTCCACTAGATTTGAATCAAAAATTTTATGCACTTTTTGGAAAGTTCAATTTTATTTTACAGGACATCCGAAGATAAATATGCATTTATTTCATTATTTACCAAAAACTAGTCAATATTTATTTTCATTTTTTTATTCTTAGTCGTTTATCTTTTTAATTTTTTATGTTTTTATTCAATTGCTAGGCTGATAAGAAGGACTCTGATCTATTCTGAGCTGCCTGGGGTATTCCCTAAACTATTTAAATAAATAAATAAATAAATAAACTTCGGGTAAAAGAAGAGATAAAATTTGGGGTTTTTTCACTTAAAAAAATTGACTTAAATTTCTTTAAAATAGATCACAAAGTTAAACCGTCTTAAAATAATTCAAACTTGGCATTTGGAATTTTTTCAAAATTTAAAATTTCCAAAAGTATTTTATGTAATTAACAATTTTGTAACTAAACATTCTTCCAGAAAAATTTTTATTAAGTTCAATCCAAAACACCATGTAAGGTTTTCCCGTTATTAAAATTTTTTAATAAATTTAAAGCTATATTTTAATCATTTTCTTTACAATACCTTTTGGAACTTGACTGGTGAATTCAAATCCAAATGATTTGATGTTTAAAATTTTAAATATTTTAATTCATTTAGAGTAAATAAATCATTTTATTAATTCATGAAAGAGAAATTTTTCAGAATAAAAACAATAGATTGGAATTAGTTTGTAAAAAGTTTAAAAGCTGATAAAAACATGTTCATCCAGTTTGAATGTCTTCAATAAAAAAAATTTTTTTCATAAATTTATGTACATACACATTTTAAAATTATTTGCTAACTAGCTTGCTTCAAATGATTAATAAAATTCTCATTCGGTTAGGTTCACAAAAGGCAATTTACATTGGCAGTTCTTTGACACTATTCGGATACATCTCTTCTAAATTCATTCCAAAAGCAAAAAGAGAAAATGAACCGGTTGCACAGCCCTCGAGCTCAAATCATTTCGACCCAAAAGACTTAATAAACAAGCCCCCTGATTATATAGAAAGACCGAATGTAGAAAATTTGGTTTCTTTGCCAAGGTTTCAAAACGCCATGGCTCTATTGAAGCTGGCAGACAAAAGGCCGAATGAGAAAAACTACCAAAGATGCATAAATGAATTAGACAAAATATCAACCGACTGGTCAAAGTCCATGACCAAGCTCGAAAACTTGACCAAACTTCGCCTTTATAGACCAAGACCTAATCCTTTTTTAAATGACGGCTTGGCAATGTACCTAAGCCAACTGATAAACATCGATCTAGCTATCGACCTTGCTTACAAATCCCATAGCTGTGACAACCGTTTTTTTCGCTTGGAACCGCCGGGCACAAGACAAAAATTGGAAAAAATGAATTGTACCAGAAGACCAAGCAGCATATTCGACGACCCGGATTATTTTATTTTGTTCGAGTTTCAAAGAACTTTTTGTTCTGTAAAATCAAAATTTGATTCAAAAATTTTTAAGAAAATCAACGACCAGCTAAAATCACTGGCCATATCCGACTATGTAGCGAACAGAACGAAAATAAATGTCTGGTGGGACGATTTGGAAAATCTACTTGATGACCTAGGCGATGATGACTTTAATGAAATTTTAGAAATACCTTCGCCCAAGTCCAGCAAACTTGACAAAATAAAATCTTTCAAGCAAAAGATGAAAAGTGAATTTGTGGAAAAAAATGAAGCTCGAATTTTTGAGCTAGTTGATCGAATGGTTCGGATGGATGCAGACGAATTTTTGAGACTTGGTGGCATCGAATTTTTACTCTTATTGCACGAGAAATACAAGCATGACGACATTTATGTGCAAATGATTGGAAATTGTTTGAATGTTTTTAGTTTGGAGTCAAAAAACAGGCGTTTATTTGTGGAATCCGGATGGTTGAAACGAGTCCATGAGATGAGATCGAACCTGAATGAAAATCAAGACAAGCTCGAAATTACCAAAGAACTTATTGCTCACAAAATTCTGCACAATTTTTGCCAAAGCAAAAAATTAAATGCCATTTTATACCCTAGTTTAATTTTTCCACTGCACCCACTTTATGCCGAGTTGGCCAAGCAGTCTGTGCCAAGCAAGCAACACAACCATCAGCTGGATATTGTTTTTGTGCACGGTCTTCGTGGAAGTGTTTTCAAAACATGGAGACAAGACGATTTGGTACTTAAATCAAATTCGGAATTTGTCAACAAATTAAATGCCTATATAGACAAAAAGTTTAGACTTTACAGTCATTGTTGGCCTGCCGAATGGTTGCCGGATGATCTTGGCAAGAAAAATGTGAGAATTTTTGGTGTCAACTACGAGTCTTTGTTCAGCCTCTGGGGTCAAGACTTGATCGAAGAAATAAAATTGAAATCAAGCATTAAACAAAGAGCTGTTGATTTATTGGAAGAGCTGGACCAGGTTGGAATCGGAGAAAAGCCATGTGTTTGGGTATGTCACTCAATGGGTGGACTGATCATCAAGCAACTTTTGCTGAATGTGAGCAAACTTGGAAAAAAAGGTCGTAAGATATTCGAGAATACCAAAGCTATTATTTTTTTGAGTACGCCTCACTTGGGCTCTTCGATAGCCAGGACAGTTACCAAATTCAAATTTGCCACAAATCCGTCCGTAGAACTATTCGAGCTGTCCACTCAAAGTGATTATTTGGTAAGTTTGCACCAAGATTTTATGAATTTAATAAGAAAAGATAATAAATTGAAAATATTGAGTTTGTGCGAGGGAAAATTGACCTATCTTGGTTTTAATTTGTACACCGCCACTGTGACCGAGGAATCGGCAAACATTGACTATGGAGAATTCCATTTGGTCAAAAATAAAGATCACTTGAATATATGCAAACCGGAAAGTCAAGATTGCTTTGTTTACATCAAAATAAAAGAATTGTTGAGTAATGTTTTAAACGAGGAAATGTCAAACTGTTCTACATGCAAAGAAATGTCAAATGAGAATTTTTCGAATTTTTTTGAGATGAAAGAGAGGTTTTTTTACGATTTTTAAAATGTGCTAATTTTTTGCTATTTGTTAAATAAAATCGATTTGTAAATTTTTAATTTAAAAAAAAAATAAATTGGATCTAATAATCTAATAAAATTAATTTTATTCTACAGAAATAAGTTGACTGACTATTATATCTCTTGAGCACCCATTAACGCGTCAACTTATTTCTGGCACTTTTGAATCTGATAAATAAAAATTCAATGGATTTTAGATGTCGTCTACTCAACCGATGGACACATCTGAATCAGCCCCGAAAACAACTCAATCAGAAATTGCTCAAAAAACTTGGGAAATCAATAATAAAATACAAGGTAATGGTGTTTTTTTTTGTGATATTTAGTTTTCCTTTTCAAAAATTTGAATAGTTTTTATTGTTGTATTTTAATATTATTTGAGGGGTAATTAAATTAAATATTTGAAATTAAGCTATTTAGCAAAACCGAATTAATTTAATCTTTAAATAAGTTTAAATAAAAAAATAATCATATCATTAGTATTCTAACTTTAAAACAAGTGAAGAATTTAAAATTTTTTGAGATCGACTTAAAATATGCTAGAAATTTTGTGTAAACTGACTCATTTTTCAGAACAGGTTGTAGACTAAAAAAATTTTTCTTTTTGCAAGTTTATTTAAATTTAAAATGAATCCGAGTAACAAAACTCCTTTCTTCTTTTGAAAAAAAGAGAATTAAAATAAAAAATTAAGTAATTTTTTGATGGAAAATTTAGTAAATAAGAAAATTATATTTATAAAAAAATCAACTAAAAAATTATAAAATGAATTTAGTAAAATAAACTCTTTATTGAATAATCCATTTATTGAATTCACTACATAAATTGCAAATTGGATTTTATTTTCCTACATGATCTAGAATTTTTTACAAAAAGCACTGGCATAGTTTTTAATTAAGCTTATTACTATATTTAATTGACCTGTTTAATCGTTAATTGAACTAATTAAAGTCTAATTGGTATTTACCAAGGAACCTTGGTCAAGTTTCCATGATTTTTTGAAATAAAATTTCTAAAATACTGTTAAGCTCAATACATTTAGATCTAAAAAAAAATGAAATTTATTTTTATTTTTGTCGATTTGTCTTTAAATTAACATTGTCCGTAAAACATTTAAAATTAACAAAGTACAAAATATTTTTCTTAATAAGTAAAGGACACAAAAGAACTTTTATTATTAAAAATAACCTCAGTGTCAATCAATGTATCCCGAGTGATCATTAAAATTTAAATATTTGTACGATACATCACTTTATAGAGAATATTTTCCTGATCAAAATATGATATGATGAAAAAGCATAAATCAGATAATTTTTCTTTTTTTTTAATATCTTTTGATCAAGATTATATATTGACTTTAGATTCTACATACTCATTTAAAAGAATGTAATATTTTAATTAAGAGACATTTTGAAAATCAAAATTGAAATTTTACAGAAACTTTTGACAATTTCTTAAATTTTAGATTTACTTTTTATATAAAAAATTTAAAATAGAATTTAAACTATATAACAATAAATCATTCAAAATCTAAATAGCTAAGCTTCAAATTAATATACAATTTGTAAAGTAGTACATCTTTATGATAAAATAAATCAAATTCAAATTCAAATTTTTTTTAATTGAATTAATTAAATTTTCAATTACCCTATTTCCAAACTTATTTGGTCTCATATTTGAAACACAAACGTACCAGAAAAAACAATCACATATATTCAAACTTGGAGAGTTTGGGTCCAAAATATTAAAAGAATATAAAAAATTTGAAAAGAATACATAAATTTTTATTTCGTTTCGAATAAATTAATTTTTTTAGAAAAAAAATAACTGAATTTATTAATTTAGAGATAACAGCTGTCGAGGAGTTGTACAAATATGACGAAGTTGGTCATCGTAACTTGTTATCCGAAAAACCATGGGAAAAAGATCCACACTATTTTAAAAACGTTCGAATATCAGCTTTAGCTTTGCTTAAAATGGTAATTCATGCCCGTTCTGGTGGAAACATCGAAGTAATGGGTTTATTATTGGGAAAAGTTGATGGTCAAACAATGATAGTAATGGATTCATTTGCATTACCAGTTGAAGGCACAGAGACTAGAGTAAATGCTCATGTACAAGCATACGAGTACATGGTCACTTACACTGCCATGGCAAAGCAAGTAAATAGGCTAGAGAATGTGATCGGATGGTATCATAGTCATCCAGGATACGGTTGTTGGTTATCTGGAATAGACGTAAGCACTCAAATGTTAAATCAGCAATTTCAAGAACCATGGGTTGCTATTGTGGTTGATCCGACAAGAACTGTGTCTTCGGGAAAAGTAAATTTGGGCGCGTTTAGAACATATCCCAAGAATTACAAGCCTCCGGAGGAAGAACCATCTGAATACCAAAGTATACCTCTAAGCAAAATAGAAGATTTTGGAGTTCATTGTAAACAGTAAGAATTCATATCGTATCAAAAAATTGTTATTAATAAAAAAAAAATTTCTATTTTTTCTAGATACTATTCTCTTGACGTATCTTATTTTAAATCAATACTGGACAAAAGTTTATTGGAATTTTTGTGGAATCGATATTGGGTTAACACTTTGAGTTCGTCAAGTTTATTAAGTGTAAGTTAAATTGACTTTATTTTAATAAATTTTAAATTTTGTTTTGTTAGAACGCTGACTACACTACCGGACAAATATTTGACATTGCTGATAAACTTGAAGAAGCCGAATCTCAGTTGGGAAAAGGAGGTTTCATTGGAGCATTTGACTTAAGGGATTCGTCAAAACAATCTGAAGATAAACTGTCCAAAGTGTGCAAGGACAGCAAAAAAGTGGTCATCGAATGCATTCATGGCTTAATGTCCCAAGTTCTCAAAGATCAAATTGTCAATAAAGTCAAAAGCACAAATTAATTATTTTATAGAATATTTTTATTTATTATAAATCGTAATACAATTCTTTAATTTGTTTCCTTTAAAAATATAATATATCATTAATTGATTATGTAACTTAAACATTAGAAATATTTAATCAATAATCAATCTTCTTTTAGTATGATTTAGATGAAATTCAATCATAAGAACATATTGTGCATTTTTGTATATTTTTATCAATCAAGCTATTCAAGATATAAGTTCAGACAGTTTACAAAATACACAAGAACTTAAAAAATAATTGCTTCCCAAGGACTAACAGGGTGTTTTTTTTCACTTTTAATAGTAATTTAATTAAAATGGGAATAAGTTCATTAATTTAAATAACAGTCTTTAAATTAAATCCATTTTAAATTCACACCTCTTATCCGGAAAAAAATTTCTTACAAATTTACAAAGAAAATACTTTGGTTTATAATTTTATAATATAAAATGTTTTGTTTATCAAAAAAAAAAATTTATTTGATAATACAGAAAAATTTAGTTTCATTTCAAGAGTAAAATTTTTATTTTTATTGAATTTGAGGTTTTGGGATTTTTGGGATTTTTTATTTAAGATTTAAATTTAAAATTTAGAA
>QEOQ01000344.1:150044-171631 GCA_010279815.1 Brachionus plicatilis
TTATTTCTTTAGAGTAAAATAAATGATTTTTTTTTTATTCCAATTAAATTGAATTTTAGAATTTTAGATTTAAATTTTAAAAGTCACTTTTTAATGTTTTTCAAAGCCTTAATGAAAAAAATGTCATTGTAAAAATATACAAACTTCTTCAGTTAAAGACCTGTTTTAGGAAAATAAAACATATTTTTGGATAAATCAACATTGAAGTCACCTTTTTGTTTTATGAAATATCGACGTCTCTCAAGAGTGATAAATGTTAAATAAGATAAAAGTAAGGAAAGACGCCAAGATGTTTTAAAAACAAATAGATTATAGAATTTTTGGTGTTCCATGTTTCTACTCTAACCAGATTAATGTAAACTTAAAAAAAGACGACGCATTTTGAAAATGTTTTATAATATTTATTTAAGAGAAATTTAAAATTCAAAGCTATTGAGCTTTTCGGGGGTTACGTAACGATATCTGTATTTTTTTGTTAAATTTAAATTTTCCTATTAAACTTATGTTACCATAAAATTTTAAAATGGCGCTTACATATATACATTTCGTCTTGTTTGCTTTTAAAATCAACTATTTAAGATCCACAAGTTTTACATTCGAAAAGCAAATTTTTCAATTCAACATTTGGCATTTTTTTATTTAAAAAGATAAAGATAAATTTCAGAATGGTTAATCCATTGATCTTAATCACATATAAAAACCCATAGATATTTTACTTACATTTAAAATTTTTAGATATAAAAATTGTATTTTCTAATTTTTTCAATTTTATTATACTTTTATTAAGTTTTTTCTTAATTATCCAAAGAAATTATTAACAAGAATTTTAAAATATTAATGAGACTTTATTCTTAATTAAGCGAGACACATTTTAATGACACATTGTTAAAGTTGTAGTTTTTCGAAGTAATTTTACTCTAGACGATATAATTAGATTCAAATTTTAAAAATTACTAAAAAGTGTTCGGTTATGATCTAGAAATTTTATTTATTAATTTTCAAGAAAGTAAAAATTAAAAATTATTTGGTTTAGTCATTTAAATTGGTGCATTTGTAGACTAAATTTCAGACTTTTAACTTTCAAATTTTAACTTATTATCTAGCTTTTGTTTAACTTGTTAAAATGATCGAAAATAAACCTTAAACTTAGACTAAACTATGATTTTTTAACAATTTATTTTCAATTTTGTCAACTTTATGGTCACTTTTTAAATTATTATTATGAGTCCCATTAGGAGAATTCCCTATTTGCAAAACAGAATTATTTTTTATATTTTTGTCTAAAGCATTGAAAGCTTAGTAAAATTTCGGTTCAGAAAAAATATTGAAAATTTTTTTGCTTTTTTATTTTAATTTTTCTAATTAATTCAAGAGTGCAAGACGATGAAAATTAAAAAAAAATTAATTTCTTAATTTTTAGGAGAATTTAATTTGCAGATTTACAAGCTAATACAATCGAGGCAACATTGTTTCAGTACCTTTTTACAGCCACAGAATTTATTTTAATCTTTTGGAAAAGGTTATTAAATATTTTATTATTTTAATCAGCATTTTTGTACTTTCGCATTTCATTATTTTATAAAACAAGGAAAAGAATATTTTTCATATTGATCGTTTATATTCAGCTAAGTTCATATAGCTTTTTTGATTTTAGAGATAGATTAATTCTGAAAATTTTTACAATTTTGAGCATTTTTGTCTCATTGGAAATAAAAATGAAATATTTAAATAAAAAAAATCATTCATTTTTTAAAACTTAAAATCAACTAATTATTAATCCAGTAAATTAAAGTAAAGTAAGATAAAAATTGTGTCAAGTGTTAAAATAAGAGCTCTATTATACTCTAGATTTATCTTTTAATAAGACTTTTATTAAAAGATAGAAAAAAAATCAATCAAATTCTAAAGCGGTTCTTACCTAAGGTGGAAGACCTGGTTTCTTTTTTGCTGGTTTATTTAAATCAACTACCTCATCACCAACTTTCCTTATTCTTTGACGTCAACGACCTCACTTTTCTTTAGCCTCATTTTCAGCACTAATTTATAGTTGGCATTTGTTACATTTAAAAGTCTGTGAACCGTGAGTTTTTGATATGTTTCGATGTAAATCGTTCCTAAGAAATGTTTCAAGTTTAGATAAATAAATTAACTTTATCCCATTCTAACTTTTTTTTGCATTTTTAATTATAAAGAAATTTTAGAAAAAATAATTTCATTAATACAATTTTTTTATACTATAGTTGAAAATATTATACTTAAAAAAAAAAAATTTATGCTAAATTTTATTTTCGTATTATATAAAGTTTTTTTTTTATTCGTCAAAAGCCATCGTCCTTTTTCGAAAATTACTTGACTATTCAATACATCAAATAATTATTTTTTGTTGGAATTAAGATTTTTAAACTATGAAAATTTAAAAAAAATTAAAAAAAATTTGAAAAATTATAACCATATTTTCTTTTAAATTTATTAACAAAAAAATGTTAAAATAAAAAAAATTATAGGACAACAGAGTAAAAAAATTTACTTTTGAATATTTCTATTTGTATTTTTGTAGGCCTTTCAGTTCAGATCAAATTTTCCAAATTAAATTATCATCAGTTAATTAAAAAAAAGACTTTATTTTTGTTTATTTAATAGCGATTAAATAAAGCTTTTTAAGAATTTTAATAATTTCAATTTGCAATCTTAAATTATGAAAAAAATAGCTCTGCTTAATGAGCTAACATCAAAGGCGTAATTTTATTCACACAAAAAACTTTGAATATCATTAATTGTTCCAATACACTAATTGTTTGTAAATTTTAATTTAAAATTGATTTAAAAATTGAAAACATTCTTAAACCTAGAATAATTAATTTTACCTGGTAAAAAAAAATTCTACGATAATAACAATTAGCTGGTATGTATAATAGACAGTTGTCATCTAAGGCAAAGTTTCATTAATTCAAAATTACCCATTTTTGATGTTATATAACTTACTATTTTTAAAATAAATATCTTAAGAACAAACACCTTTTTCGACTAAATTTACTGTTTTTATTAATGTAGAAAATTTGCATTTATGATTATATGATTTAGTAAAAATCAATGCAATCTGAACGAATTGGGTTAATTTTAGGCCTTAGAAATATAATAATTAATTATAAAAAGACGTTTATAAAAAATGCTTGCACTTGTCTAATTAATAAAATTTTAGCTTCTTTTAATTTAATAAATTTATTATTTATGCTTAATTAGTCCAAATGTCATTGCACACAGAATATTCCTTAAGCAAGATAAAGCTGTTTTGGTTCAATAAATGATATTTAAAAAATTAATAATATTTAAAAGAAGATAATTTTTATAAAAAAGCCAAAACGGACAACTATCCTCAATCATTTAATTTGCTCAAATAAAAAAGTCGTTTAGCCTTATCTTACATAATCGAAGTCTAAGGTGTTGATTCTACAGAAGAAAAAAAAAACAATTTAATTTTCTATCATTATAAACTGCCTAATTTATAGTTTATACATGTCTAAATTTTGCTAAGCAGCTGTTTTTGTTAAAGGTGCGAGGGGGAACATTCGTTTTGTTCATTTTGTGAAAAAGCAAAACAAAAAATTCCAATTTACCTTAAGAAATTTCAACTTCTTTAATCTTTTAAAAAATTATAAATTTTTATTTCGTAGTTTGAAAAAAATTAATTTTATCATTTAATGTCAAACAGGTGAAATAATGTCTTATCGACGTACATTGATAAGTGACAAATACCTTTATGAGTCTGTTAACCAAACAGTTCGCAAGCGCGTTGAGAGTCCAGCAAGGCCTTCGGTAACATTGGTGCGCGTGCCTTCGGTCACGTCCATTCTAAGCATCAACCGAGAGTCAAGACCCAGAAGTTTTCGCGCCAACTGCCGCGATGAAAATGTCATCAACATCAAAGTTGAGCATGAAAGGCCAAGATTTGCCAGTTCGACCAAATTATTTGACAAAAAAGAGTACCAGGAGTCCAGCTATAACTATAACTACTCAGAAAAATTTGAATCAACGCGAAGACGATCTTTGTCATCATCATCAGCCCTACGATCCAAGTCCTTATCTCAACTATCCAAACAGTCCTCTTCTTCCTCGGACAGCGACACCGAAAATTCGACTGTCACCTATTTTTATGACAACAATGACAACAACCGTCAAGTGACTTATGTAAAACATACTGAAAACGAGCCCGGACTAAGTCTAGCAGGCTGCTTGGTAAAAGCTAGTCCTTCTTTTTTACCAGTGAACCGAAGTCATCAATTGGGTGCTATTTTTAATGGCTCCTCTTTTGGTCTATTGAGTAAAGTCAAAATTTTTTTATTTATTTAAATTAAAGATTATTTTCATTTTAATTTTTTTCAAAGCGGAACATTTTCAAATCAAAGACGAATTCAAAGTGTCATTTGATTTTAAAACAACAGCCAAAAATGGCATTTTGATGATTATTGTTGATCCATCAAGTAGTGATTCATTTTTTGTCGAGCTTTATGATTCTCAAGTAAATTTATTGACAAAAAAAAAATAATTGATTAAAAATTTAAATCTTATTTAAGCTTAAAGCAACTATGTTAATTGATGGTGAGCCGGACAGTTGCTGGACAGAATTTCCATCATCGTTCCTGAGTAATGATGCATGGGTTAATGCAACCATTCAGTTCAATGACAGTTGTATGACCATGAGAGTTAAAAATGAATTTTATACCAAACGTCATAGACATGAGCTTATGTATCCCATTAGAGGAGATTTGTTCGTTGCCGGACATCCAGGTAAATAATCAACTCAAAATGGAATATTTCTTTAAATTGTCTCAAAGGAACTGTGAAACCTCCATTTGCATGCAGATCCCGAGAGTTTTTTGTTGGTGAAATGAGAAATTTTTCAGTCAATGGAGAAGGTATTAAATGGTACGGAATTCCTAACGACATGAATCCAAGACTAAGAAATTGGTACTAAAAGAGTCTGAATAGTTATTCATTTAAAAGAGAATTGATTATGCTTCTAGTTTTTTGTTTATAAAAAAAACATTCCCTAATGTATAGTTTTAGCCTAGTTGGAGGTTTAATTTAATGCTTTGAGTTGGGTTTTGTAAATAGCATCGAAATGCCAATAGACACTAAAAGATTTTTCTCATAAAAATCTTTTTTTTTATTTTATCTAAAATTCTAGCAATTTACCATAGTCAGCAAATAAACAATAAAATTTTGAATCTTTTATTTTTAATTAATTTTTGGTAAGCCACCATTGTAATTTTATTGATATAACAATAGTAGTCTTGAAAATGAAAAGAACAAACAAATAAATTATATAATATTTTCATTGATCTTTCATAAAACAATCTTTGAATTTGATTTTTTTATTCGCTGTTTATTATTCTAACAGTTTGAGTCTGTTTTTAAAATGTTTATTAAATAGTTTTGTGAAGTTCAGTACAAATGAACAGAAAAAAGTGTAATAATATTAAATAACTTTTTTTCTTAAAGTTTAAAATTAATTCTGTGAATGCAGAATGGTGCAACATTCAAAATTGAATCAACTCTAAAAGTCTGCTAATGATGTGCAAACTCTCTGAAAAATGCACTGCGCTCGATTATATTGAAAGTTAATTTCTGCTAAACTCTGCAAATTTAGCAGACCTTGATATTTGATCCAACTTTGAATGCTGAACTAAGTTGCATTTACAGAATTTAGTTTAAACATTTAGAAAAAAAGTAATTAAATTTTTTTGCATTTTTTTCTGTTCTTTGTATCATTTTGTACTGAATTTCTCAAAACCTTATTAAATTTAATTTATTTTAATTCGAAAATATTTAAAAACTATTTTATATCAAATGAAAAACTTTATATGAAAAAAATTGAACTAAAATTAATCTAAAAATCATGTTACTTAAATCAAATTTTACTTATCAGCATTTTTTCTGAGACTAAGTTTAGCAAATATTAGAAAATTATTTTTGAATCAAACCAAAAAAAACATTTTGTCATTCTGTCAATGTGTTTAGCACAAAAAACCTTAAAAAGAGGAATTTATTTCGGAATTAAAAAGGGTTAAAACTTGATCTAAAAAAATATATCTAATCAATTTAAATTCTCAAATTTATTGAATTTTTATCAATATAAATTTTTTAAATTACTATCTATAAAAAAAAATTTGCTCATAGTTACGTTTATTTTAATAAACAAAATAACCTAGCATAAAAGTTTTAAATTGTGTCAAATTTAGATTGTGATTTAAAGCACTAATTTCATACTTGGCTGCGAAGTTTTCATGGCAACTCGAATTATGAAAGAATCTCTGCTGAAAAAATCTGATTTTTTACACAAATTAAAATTTAAAATTTTTTAAATAATATTAAATCAAGGCTTTAAATGAGGCGCTTTCTATCTAATTTGTATAAGAAAAGGTCATTTTATATTATAATGATGGGGTTCTATATGTTCCAATGGAATTTATACATATACCATATTAAACTTGATGACTCTCCGTTATCTGTAAGTTTAAATGAATATGAAAAGAGCATTCATCTAGATCATTTCAATTTTGTGTCCTTTCTTACCGAGCTGTTCTCTCCCGAATTGACTGACATTATTTCCAATTATTCCACTAAATATCCTTCCATCAATGTCACCTCCAGCACGATTTTCCATTTAAATAACATCTTAGCCAAAAATAATGTTTATCTTTTGGATGTGGGAGTTTTAATTCAGCTTAAAAAAGAGCTTGGTAATAGCCTCGAAACCGATACTCTTGTTTTAGCTGATTTTCTAAAATACAGCGAACAGTCTCTGGTATCTTATGGAATAAATTTACAAGATACAATAAATTTTCTAGAGGTAAAAAATTAGAATTTAAAAATTTTTTTAAAAAAATTCAATTAAAGGATTTAAAGAGTGCAGAAAATTTAAATTGTCAAATAATGCCTGTTTTTAGCGAGTTTTTTGCTCAAAAAATTTTGGCAAGCATTTATGTCAAATGTGCTTTGCTAACTTTACATGTGGTAGTGATTTATCAGCGCGGAAATTTCTTATGGATGCCAAAAGATGAATTTGAAGTCGATGGTCTTTTAAAATTTTTCGGTGATAAACCAAGAGCTTTTAACAAGTAATATTTTTTTAAGTTTAATTAGTAGGTAATTAAATTTTTTTAAAGATTTGAGTCAATGGAAATTATTGACAGGGAATTTCAGACAGCTAAAATTCCTAAAAATATTGACAAATTTTTGTTTGACTATAAGCATTCCGAGTTTGTTGAGTGCAGTTTGACTAAGCCATTTAAAAATTACTCAAATGATCGTGGATCAAAATATCAATTTGATAGAAATAAAGAGATTTCCATTTCGCAGAAGTTGGTATATGTAAAATCAGTGTTGGAGTCTTTTCTTAAAGATTACTCAATATCGGGATTCATTTTAAATGGATGGCTGAATGATTGTGAGATAAATCCGTCTATGAAACAAGTAGACCTGGTTCTAAATGGTTTTGATTTTGATCCACAAATGCTCAAACACTTGAGTCATGACAAAAAACTTCCATTTTCACAAATTAACTTTGATAACCAAACTTTGAACATAGAAATGTCTAAATTGGGTGATATTTCGTTAAGTTTAAGCTTTAGCTATGAATATAACAAGACTCATCGATGGCTTCATCGCAACGTTGGAACTCATATCATTAAAAAATTTGTCCGAAATTTCGAACCTATTTGCTCAGCCGAACTGATGAGCGCTAAAATTTTGATTCCATGTGATCCTGTGAAATATCTTAATCATCAAAAAGTAAATACAACGAAATCTTTTATCAAAAAATTAGTTGAAAATTAGATAAATAAAATAAAAATTGTAAATTTTTTGGCATTATTAAATAATTAGTGTTTAAAGGACTTCAAGATAAATTCAAAATTTATATTAATTATTAAATTGCAATGATGTTTATTTATAATTGTAAATTTTGTATTTTTTTTCAAATGTTTTTTTTGGACAAAATTTAGTTTTTTGCAAAAAATAAAATTTTTTAAATTTTTTTTTTAAATTTATACAAAAAGTGTTTTTAAATTACATTTTATAATAAATAACGTTCTAAAAAATTTGGTCTCTTTTTCTTTGTGTCTGTGTCAATTTCATGAATAAGTTGTAGTTAAGATCTTGATTTGAATTTAAGTAGGAAATAATATTTTAGAGAAAGCTAAATTAGAAAGAATTCTTATGGGTGCACTCAATTTTTTGGCAATACTGAGATTTTTTAATTTGAATTCTTTTAATTTTAACTCATTAATCTTTGATAAAATCGGAATTTATAAACTTTTTGACTGTTGATTTTTGATTAATTTTTACTCAAAATTTTTCAATTTAGATTTTTAAGCAGATAAAAAAATTATTTTGTTTTTTATCAAGTTTAAGTGAAAAAAAATTTTTTTGATATTTATATTCATTTCTAATCATTTTTCTTTTGTTATTGAACATTAAAATCGATACCACAGTTTTTTTAACTTGATTTTTTTTTCTTTTAATATTAGTATCTCAGAATGAATAATATATTGTACACCATATATAACTTTTATCATGAAACCATGAAACTTTAAAAATTTAAAGCGCAAAATTTTATCATTTATCTTAATACTTGGCCTTTTAATTCAATCTTAGTTTATCGAAACTTGGTCTCTTAAAACAGGCAGCATTTTTTCTTTTAATTCTAAGGTTAATCAACAACGATATTTCTTCTGTCTATAATAGACGGTGAAAACTTCATTTATTCAAAATTAATTCAAATTTTATAAAAAATCAACAATGTTATGTTAAAATTAAACTTATCAAAATTTGTAAAAATATTAGATATTCGGGTGAGTTATGATTACAAAAAGTCATGTGAGAAAACGATGCCATTTTATGTGAAATTCTTTGCTTAAAAATTCTACTTTTAATAAATTTTTTATATCATTGAAGTTTTTTCAATTCAATTCAATTTCAAGGTTTAATCAACAGGCTAGTGCCCTTGTCGTAAAAGACCGATTAACGCTTCTTTTATTTGATATTAAAATCTTTTACAAATTTAAAAAAATAAAAAATAAAAAATGTTGTTTATAAAATCATTTAAAAAAAAAGGTAAAACATTGAAATATTTTAGCTAATTTTTTTGAATTTTTTTACAAAATCTGTAAATATTAAATCAATATTATTGAATATTGAATGCTTGAATGTTGCAAACTCAACATTGAAGTTTCGAGCATCAAAAAATTCAAAGAAAAAATGTTGTCTTATGTAAGTCTGGGCTTATATTTCTATATGAATATACCATTCCTCTGACTTTTATGTACTTTATGCCATTTATTTCAATGTATTTACTTTACCCGTATGACATCATTTATGGGTCTTTTTATTTTAATCTTTCTATGTCTTATTTTATGGATGGTTTTGGTTAACTAAAATCAATATTTTTATCAAATAAGTACGTTTAGATTATTTTTGGTCACCAAATTTTTGGGGTTATCACTTTTTTACAATAAGGAATAATTTAGTTCTGTAAAATGCTTAATAATTAAGCAGCTTTGCTTGATCCGAAAATAAATTTCTGCAGAAACTCTGCAAAGAAATTGCACAATT
This sequence comes from Brachionus plicatilis, assembly GCA_010279815.1. NCBI lineage: Eukaryota > Metazoa > Rotifera > Eurotatoria > Ploima > Brachionidae > Brachionus > Brachionus plicatilis. The sequence continues at coordinate 159,657 of QEOQ01000344.1, forward strand.
TATTTGAATACTTTGTTATGGCGTGCAGAATTCATAAAATTGCAGACTTTTTTAACTGCATTAAGCAAATTTGTTAAAAATTAACCATTTTACAGAACTAAATTATTCTGGCAAAGAATAATTTAGTTCTGTAATCATAATTATAATACTAAATTATTGTTCAATGATCAAATTTAATTTTTCAAATTTGATCAAAACATTTTAAATGGGAAATTGAATTTCAATGCATTTTTTACAGTAAACAAACTTTTTTAAAAAATTTAATTTAATTCCAAAAATTTAATAAAGCTTTTAAAATGTAAATACAAATGAAAAAATCTGCGACGAAATTTTATTACGCATTTAAAGATTTTCTGACCAAATTTGAAAAATAAAATTTGATCAAAAATTTTACTTTGCCTTTTTTCTTCATAGTAAAAAAGTTATTCAAGTTTTCTGAATTCAAAAGTTCGAATTGAAACGAACTTTAAAACCGCAGATTTTTAAAAATATTTGTGGTTATTTCATAAAGAATGAGTGTTTCATAAGGTTTAAATAGAGTTTTGTTTTTTTCAAACTTTTTAATCTAGAAAACTACATAAAGCACATAAAAGTCATGTTAAGTAGGGAAAAGATAAAGCAAGCTTTTATTTTAATTCTTTATTTCACTGACACTCGATGGGAATAATGTTTATAGCGAGAAATCTCAGCAAGATTTTAGCAAAGATGAGAAATAAAGAATAAGGAGGGGAAAAAGATGCTGAGTGGAAACACTTTATTTTTTAAATTGTCTTTGTGATTTTGTACCTTAAAATAAATTAAATAAACTATTTAAATGATCTAAAAGTTAAATTCAATCTTCTTCCATCCAGATTATCTAGAATTTTGCCGACAAAGTGATTATGAGTGGTTTGACACTTCCCACCCATAATAACCAAAACGTTGTGCTCTAACTTGGCTTTCAATTTTTTGCCAATAGCGTTTTTTTTCGGCTCAAGCATAAAGTATCTGACCGCCGGACCAAATGAATAGCTGAATATGTCTGAATCATCTAGCAGTTGTTTAGTATCATCTGAGTGCTTGCCGATGTAACCGTCTGATTCGTACCAATTGGCCAAACATTGGTTTAAATCGGCACTCGTTTCTTTTGAAAAGTTGAATATTTTTTCCATTAGTTGAGGCAATTTTGGTTCTGCCTGGTGATTCAAGCCACTGAATTTATAAGATTTCAAATAGCTTTGAGAGTATCTTGGACATTGGATGTTTTTTCCTGCTATTCTGATCATAAGTTTATGTGCGGGCTTTAGTTTCCACAATTCTTCGAATTCTTTCATGGTTAATCCATTTTGTTCATTCAACTTTAATATTTTAATCCAGCTTGTTTCTTCGCTGTTTAGATAAATAGTTTTCAATTCATCAGTTGCTTTTATTAATTGAATTTCAATTTTTGGTCTTTTTGAAATTAAAAAAATATTTTTATTATCTAATTTTCGTTTGTTGCTCATTTAAAAAAAAATCTCTAACAGAATTTTCTAAAAACGTCATATTTGAAATTACGAAACATTTCTAGCATATTCCTGATTAAAAGAAATTATTATAAAATCAGAAATATTTTATGTCATTTAGGAAAAAAATTTCACTTCAATTTTATTCAATGCAGAAAAGTGATCAAAAACCACTTGCAATTTTTTTTGGTGAGTGTAGTTTCAGCTTTACTGCAGCTTTTCTCGAAAAAAAATGTGAATTGCTTCTACCTAATCTGGATATAATAAGTACAGAATTATGTTCTGAAGATCGAATAAAGAAAGAATATAACGATTGCGGAAGCAATTTAGATAAGATAAATCAACTCAATGAATCAAACAAAACTCAAGATTTTGATAATGATGTTAATATATTTTTCGAAATTGATATAGGAAAATTTAATTTGGAAAATCCATGGCAAAATAATGAAAATCCTGAAAGATTACAAAAATGGAAAGAAGTGCTCAAAGGTAGACAAAAATTTAAACAGATGAGATTTAATTTTCCATGGTATAAAGATAGTGGTCATACATATCCAATAATAGAATCATTATTCGAAAAGGCTGATGAGTATTTAGACAATGATGGACGCTTGATAATTGCTTTGAGTACAAATTTTTTACACTTGAATCGTTATTGGTGGAATCTCAATTGTTGTTATGATTTGAAAGATGCTTTAAGAATTTCGAATTATAATTTTGAACTGGAGAATGAAGAAAACATTTTTAGAAAATATCCAAAATATCAGCATCAGAGTTCAATAGCCGGCTCAAATACATATGATATTCAAGGTGTTGAATATGTTTTAAAAAAACTAAAAATCGACAATTTTAATCAAGTTTAACCCCCCATGAACCCATGCCTCTCTCTCTTTGATTTATATATTTAGTAATTTAGTTTAAGTTTTGATGTTAGTTTTTGATTTTAAATATAGATTTAGAACTAGAAACTCTCTTTTAATTTTATTTAATAGTGCCACGCTATTAAAAAAGGAGCATTAAAACAGTAAATTTAATTTTTATGCTTCATCAAAACTTCAAAAAATTAAAATTTAAAATATTCTATTTATTCGAATTTTTAAATTTGATAATACTTTAAAAGGAAAAAAATACAAATATTTAATTTTTTTTCAACCTATTGTTAGAAAATAAAATAAAGTTCGAAATTTAAAATTGGTGATAGCAAATTTTGAAAATAATTAGAAATAAACTAAAGATAGAATTCATGAAAATGTTTAGATCTTACAAAAAATAATATCTGGGAAATTTTCTGTCACTTGTTATCTAAGTTAAATCAGCATGTGGTCGATCAGATAAATCAAAATGACTGATAAGATTTTAAATTTAAAAAAAATAAGATAAACAATATTAAATTATTATTCTTGAGCTTGATAATAAAATTTGAACATATCTGAAAGAAAAAAATTAATTCTAACATAAACATTATTGATATTTGATAGAAAACCCGTCAATCCTTTCATGTCGAATAGTTGGTTTGTAACAAAAACTCAATGAAAGATTAAAATCTTGTTAAACTATTTCCTTTTTAAAGAAAAAAAAAACAATTAATCTTATCAAAACAAGAGATCAATTTTGTTAAGAGTGTAAAGCAAAACTAGCATCAAAAAATGCGAAAATTGAAATTAAAACAAAAAATTAAATTAAACTTTTATTTGAAAGGAAATTATATAAAAAAATATTAATTTAATTTTACAAGTATATAACAATTGAAAAAAAATGACAATATACAAAATTGAGAGTCGTCGATCGGGCGCTATTTTACACTGTTTAAGCAAAAATAAAAAAAATTGAAAAAATTAAAACAGCCCAATTTGGTTTGAATTTAGACGATGCAGAAACAAAAAGATTCAATTTGGACAATTGGGATGCGGACTGAAGAGCCAAATTATTGGCAATATCACTTTTTCCAGACTCGTTCACTTTGTTCTCACTTTTTTGCATCAGTTTTTGCCACAGGCTCGTATTTTGATTAGAATTAATTTTTATTGAAAACTTCATGTTAAACTTGGAGCACAAGCCACCAGCTTGGTGATTGATGCCCTCTTGGGCTCCGCTTGAAGTGGACAAAAAGTAATACTCTTTATCTTCCTCGAACTCTAGTGCATTTGGAACTGGCGAGTATTTTACAAAATAGATGGTAAACTTTACTGAATTGATTGAATTTATTTTGTCACATTTTAAAATAGGCACTGTCTCATAATTCTCCGGGTTGATTAGACAATTGTCGAACTCGTACTTGGTTCCAACTTTATAAATGATTGAGTACTCGTAGGAATTGTCGTTTAGTGATGATCTGGGACACACCAGATCAATGCTGTCTCCGATGTGAGCATTTAATTTGAGGTAGTAGCTTGGATCGGACATGTCCGTGAACAAACGGTTGTTGGTACTCCAGTACAAAGATGGTAGCTTCACTATGTTCATGCTGGACTGGACTGAGCCAAAAAAAACAAAAAACAACAAAAACATTTTTGTCAACTTGGTGAATTTTTGTGGCCAATTTATACCCGGATTTATCATTTTAATAAAAATTCAGTGTTTATAAAATATTTTGAAAATGTTTGCTTAATGTTTTTTAGCTGAATAAATTGACGTCTATTTATAACTGAATTATTTTTTTGGTCACCAAGTGTCGACTCAAGAATTAGATATGCTCCAGTGATTAAAAAAAGTCGAAAGCGTAATTTGTTAATTGTAACAAATTAGTAATCAGTAGAATTTTTTTTTGTTTAACAAGGTGATATTTTTCGTAAATTCTATTCGATAAACAAAAAAGGTAAAATCAGATAAATTTCTATGTCCAATGTTTAGATGAGATAAACATTTGAATAAATCTGTAAGTTTATTGATCTAAAAAAAAAGATAAAACAAATATTAGGACAAAGTTAATTTATTATAAACTTTCGCTTTTGTTTATTTGAACTACAGAACCATTTAAGCCAATTTTTTTTCTCACTTAAGAAAATCCTAAATTTTTTAATCAAAAATAAATTATTAGAAATAAAAAATTAATTTTAATATCTCTGATTTTAAGGGTTTGAAAATGAATTCCATTTTTAAATATTTTTAAATTGTTAAAATAAATAAAAATTTATTTTCAAAAAATAACTATGAAATAAAGAATTGACAGGATTATTTTGTTACTCGAACACTTTATACCTCATTGATCCTTTTTATAAAACTAATTTTTAAATTTTTAAAAAATAATATAATTTTCAACATTCAACTGTTTTATTATTAAAAAAAAATAGAGTAAAATCTAAAAATTCTAAAATGTTTAAAAAAAAATGAAAGAAAATAAATATAATTAATTATCTAGAAAATTGATATAAAATTTTATAATCCATTTTAACTATTGAAATAAAAGAACGTACAATTATTTAAAAAAATTTTGTCTTATTAAACATATGGTCAACAATTAAGAGAAAAAAAATATTTTTAATGTCTTTGATTTTAATAGTCGGAAAATTAATTCCATTTATTAAAAAATTTTAATTGTCAAAATAAATAATAAATTGATTTTCAAAAAAAATTATGAAATAGAAAATTGACAAGATAATTCTATTGTACGAACGCTTTTTTTCCTTTTAATTAATTATTTTCTAATTCTTAAAAAGAAAATTTAAACAACTTGCAATTATTTAAAAAAAATCAACTTTTAACCGTTTATTTTTTAGTGAAAAATGTTTTTTAAAAATAATCTAAAATTTTTGAATATTTTTAAAAATCCTTTTTTTTTAGTTATCTATAAAATTGATATAAAATTTGATAATCTATTTTTATCGATAAAATATAAGAACGTTTAATAGTGTAAATATTGTTCTCATACTAAAAAGAATGTAGCCATTTGTTATGAGAAAAATTTAGAAAAAATGAAATTATTTTTAGTATTGTCCATTTCAGGAAATAATAATTTAAATAGAGTGAAATTTTGGTTGTAGTGCAGGTGAGGAAATTTTTTTCTGAACGGCTTGAAAAGACTTAATTCCAGCTTAATTAATCATTTTAATTCTCATTGATTGATATTAAAGTGTTTAATTTGGTGGAAAATATGAGCAAAAAACTATGTACGAATAAAATCAAATAGCCCCAAGCACAATTAATATGTGTAGGCACTTTATTAGACCAACGCATGTTTTTCGTAATTCTAATGACCTAAAGAAAAATATGTTTAAAATTAATTTTTTTTAAATCTTGTCTAAATTCACCCGAGCGTAAAATAGAGCTAGAACAAATTCTAATTTGCTCACTAATCATGCTAAATAAAAAAAAATTGAAAAAAAAATTAAAATAAACAGGGAAATAAATTCAAGTGAGTACCCAATTTATTTTTAATTTAAATGACTTTATTGAAAAATAGGCTTATGCAATATGATTTCGCTATAGATAAAAAATACTAATGTGCTAATATTGAGCAATGTTTGGTTTTTTTTATAGAACAAAAACCTGCTCTATCGGTTTTGATTGTCACCAAATTAGATTAAAAAGCTCATACGGTATTTAATGTTTACGAATAGTTTTATTATCGGCTATTGTTTGCCTAGTTTTGAAATATTTAAATTGAATAAACTGTTTAGAGAAAAAATTTAGTTTTTATTTTTCTTAGAGATAATACGAATGCTGGGCAAGCATACGAAGCCGTCAAATAGCAGAAATTTTTGAGTACTCGGATATTTGTTTGAAATGTGTCACCAAATATTCGAAACTTTATCACCTTTTTTTGTGTTTTCTTGGTTCCGTTTCAAATAAACAAAAATTCGAGATTTTGTTTATTTTAATTAGTTTCGTTTGATATTATACCAGCACGAACTCAATTAAGCTATTGAAATTTTGTGCTATTTTCGATGCCTTATCTTATAAGGCTTCCATAGCCCCACAAATTTCGAACACATACCAGAGTAAAGTTTAATTTATCTGCTTGATAATATCAATCAGCTATTCTATAATGGGCGATCCAACTTAACCAACATTTATCATCGCTATTTACTTAACTTTAAAGAAAACTATTTTTCGTCCTTTTCATTAAAATTGGTAGAAGATAAATTTTCAAATTTCTAATCACTAAACTATTCAACTCTTTTTTAATAAAATAATTAATTAAAATTTAAATTTTAAATACAATACATTTTAGATTTTTGAAAAACATACCTTAAAAGAATTCTTTAAAAATAATTAGACACATTAATTTAGCACTTAAAGGTCCAGAAAATTAAATTGTCTTTTGAATATATAAATTGCAGATAATTAATAAAAATTCATTCCAAATAGTGATTCGAGACCTTTTTTTATTTCAAAATAAAAAATTTCCTTAAATTTAACAATTTAAATTTTCTAAATTTTAAAATTTTGAAAAAGATACCTTAAATGAAATTTTTGAAAATAATTTGACACATTTATTTAGCCCGACAATTTATTTAGCTCTAGAAGGTCCAGAAGTTTTTAAACTTCTTTTTAAAAAGACACTAAGTGAGTGATTGCAGGTAATTTTTTTTTAAATTTATTCCAATTAGTGATTTGAGATTTATTTTAATTTCAAATTAAAAATTACTTTAAAATTTAATCCATTTTAGATTTTTAAAAAAAGATGCCTTAAAAATAATTTTTTTTGTAAAAATTGGACACATTTATTAAGCACTGGAAGGTTTATCTAAAAAGTCAGATAAAATTTGGAAAGGGTTTAAATAAAAAAACGCTCCTCTAAAAACAGAAATTTAGATAATAATTTAATCTAAAAATAAAAATTTCAAATTTGATGAAATGCTTTTCAAGGCTTATTTATTGTCTAGAATCAACCGAAACAATGATTTTTTTTACTCTTTAATGCTAGATGTTTTAATGTTTTTAAGCAAAATTTTAATTTTTCATTAAAGAAAAAAAATTAAGTTATTTCTTAAAAGAGATTTTAAATTATTTAATTATCTAGTGATTAATAAGATTGTATAGGACTTTATTAAACTATTGTCGGGCTTTATTGATAAAAAAAATCGGACTTTTTAAAGTTTAAAAAATTTCTTAAGTACTTTAAAATTGTATAGATTTAAACAAATATATTTTTTTTTCAAAAATTTTAATAAAACTTAGACTCCATAAAAATCAAATGCAAACAAAAAATATAACAAAGTTTTAAGACTTTCAAAAGGAAATGAAACCATGCAACTTTAAGACACATATTAGGTCTACAAAACCAAAGCTCTGACCTCCAAGAAAAAAAAATTTCAATGGAATTATCAAAAAATTACCTATGTTTTTTTTTTAATTAAAAATTAACCATTATACAAATAATTTCTTCAAATCTTAATAAAATTCTGAGATAAAATTTTTATTAAAAAAAAAGAAAAAAATTTTGTTTTCTCCATTAACTTAATAAAAGCATTTTTGAATATGGCTTTGAGCTAGACCATATAATTTTAAGCCAACAAAAAATAAAGAAGAATTGACAAACGATAAAGATTGTAGAAAGATTATAAAATCAGAATTTTAGACAGAATTTTTCGTGTGTGTTAAATTATTCTCTCGAGGACTCTAATGTAAAATTAAGACAAACTTTGCTCACTTATAAAAATGGAGCAAAAGAGCGATTTTAAATAATTGAATGCGGTTTTAATTACTTTTCTTATTTGAATCAGTTTTTAAAGCACTTGAAGTAATTAAAAACGGGAGTCTTAAGCGCGAAGCCTGTAAATACTCGAAAGATCCGAGTCTAAGTGTTTGTGTCGAAAGTTTGAACTTGACGAATAAGTTTTTTAATTTAAAAGAATCTACAACTATTTGAATTTAGTCGCTTTCTTTAAGCCTACATCTATATAAATATTAAACTAAAATAGAATATATATCTATTCATAAATAACTTAATCCTTCTCTCTCTTTACTTTCTGTTGAATACAATCCAAATGAAGCAAATCCGTTTTGGTCTAACCTTTAGGTATCTTTTCTTTGTGACAAAGGTGTCGAATAGTAGGCCGATTATTCGATCAAAGACAAAAAATGCTAGGACCCAAAAATTGTAGTCTAAAATGAAATTAATCAAATGTCTGTCAATTCGATTCCTTTCGTGACTATTTTTCTCTACAATCTACCTTCAATCCATCAATTAAATTGCCAAGCACCCAATTTAAACAATCTTTTTTCTAAATTAAAATTTTTCATTTTCTAACAAATTCACATGTTCTCTATTTGTTAGCTTTGTTTTCTGACTTTCTTTTTATTCGGCTTGTGGCACAACTTGTAGGCTTTCGCAGCCAATATTTTCTTTTTGTGGAAACAAGATTTGAATATTGCTTTTTGGATTTAATCTTTGGATATAATGAATGTTGATTGTACTTGTTGGCAACGAAATTCTATTTATTAACTCAGCCCCTAATCCCAATTATTTGACTTGAACAATTTATTTAGCATTTTGATCAATTATTACTACTTTTTTGGTTGTATAACAACTCTTCTAGAGAATCTCGATTATCTAATCTTGGCTTGGGAAATCGAGCACACAACTCAACTATCTGCCTTGGGATTCAGTCACTATGAATTTTTTTTACACTTTTAAATATTCGAAAAATTTTCTTGTTTAAAATTAATTTAAGAAAAAAAAATGTATTTTAAGAAATTTTATTGATTTTACTGAAATTGAAAATTGATTTTTGGCACAAGGTGTACAATTTTGCCCGGGGCTTTATCAACAACAAAAAAAGTACTTAAAATTAGTCGGAATTTAAATGTCGAGTCTCGGAAAATTAAATTTTCGTGCCGAGTTAAACAGATTCCTAGACTTGTTTATGAATTTATTGTAGCCTCATTTTGCATTTTAATTAATAAACATAAATATTTAAAGAATTTATTCTCAAACATTTGTAGATCCAAATTTTAAAATAGCCATATAGTTCAAAATCAAACAAAAAAAGTAATTACCTAATAACAGATCCTGAGTAAACCAAGCATTAAAAAACAAAAAAAAATAAAATAAAAATATTTTCCTAGTAACACAAAACCAAATGTAATTGAAGCTCAAGCCATGATACAAAATTTTGTTGTATAACTTATCCAAGCATCAATAAATGACTGCCAAAACGAATAAAACATTTGCTTACTATATCCCGATATTGTTCAAAAGTCAAAATCAATTAGAACAAATGCAGTCAAATTGAATAAACTTATTTTTCATCAAGAAAATATTTTCCACTACGAAAATCAATAAATCCTGGACGCCGTAATTAAGAAAAAATAAGTTTCTAGATGGACTTGATATCAAGAGAAATAAAATCGATAGTAAAACCGGCTCTTATGTGCCTTTAGGTGATCACATTAAAATTTAAAGACTAATCTTGAGAAATAGAACTAGATAAAATGATATTCGATATTCATGCTTGTATTAATTAAACCTGAGTCGGATTAGCATCCAACTAATGAGCATACATTTTGATACAATATTTATTCGGTGTATCGCATGTCAGTTTAAAAATTAAATTAAATATTTATCATTTAAATGACGGAAATTTAATCACTGGTCAAAAGTTACAAAAAAGGTTTTTTTTCGGATTTTTTATTTATTTTTTTATTCAATAATTTTAATTAAAATTTGACTCACAAAAAAATTAAATACTTAAAAAAATATTAATAATTTCCAAAAAGGTTTCAAACCATTAAACTTAAAGAAAAATTTAAAATCTACAAGACCAATACTTTGACAACCCGAGAAAAACATTTTTCATTTAAATGACTGAAATTTAATCACTGGTCAAAGTTAACTAAAAAAAATTATTAAAATAAATTAATTTTTTAAAATAAAAAATTTATCAAAAATTGAGGAAAAAATTTTTTTTAAATTAATTAAATAAATGAGTGTTAATCAGTCTACTATGGCAAGAGCAATAGTCTGTTGGTTAACCTCAATATTGAAATTGAAGAATGAAAATTTTTTTGTCTCCAGATAATCCTTGAGAATCAGAATTCAATATTTAATTATACAAAGAAAATTTTTTTGAAAATTTTTTTGAAAATTTTTTTAAATTAAAAAAATTCGGTTATTTTACACTTAAAAACCTTCATTAATTTTATTAATAATTTTTCTTGTGACTTATAAGAAAAATAAAAATAATATAGAACTTTTTTTTTAAAAAAAAAATATGCAACTTTTTTTAACTTTTCGGAAATTTCTCAATTTTTTTTCAACTATTTTAATTAAAATTAGAACCTTGAAAAAAATTAAATACAAGCAAAATATTATTTATAATTGTGAGACTTCAAAAAAAGTTTTAAACCATGTAACTTAAAGACAAATGTAAAGTCTACAATACCAATACTTTGACAACTCGAGAAAAACATTTATCATTTAAATGACGGAAATAATCATTGACCATTCTTTGTTTAAAAAAAAAGGGTTAAGGGAAAAAGTAAGAGATAATCCTTGAGAACCAATATTCGATATTTAATGTTTCTTAGCAAAATTTAATTGAAAAATTTTTAAACCTAAAACTTAAATTAATTTTATAAACGGTTTGATATTAATAAATTTGCTTGTCAAAAATAACATTGTATGATAAATAACGAAAATTAAAACACTGGTCAATCTTTGCTAGAAAATAAAGAAAATTTCATAGATAGCCAACGCAATCCGATGAAAATTTCTCTTATCTTTTTTCATTATTGATTTTGTATTTATCATGTTTAAATTTTTAAGATAAAAATGTTTCAGAGCTACTCGATGAAAAAGTAAGAGATAATCCTTGAGAATCGATATTCGATATATTTAACCCGGATTAGACAAAACTTACCAACATGTTTAAGAAAAAAATTGAAACAATATTTATTTATATCACATATCAATTAAAGCTTTGACATTGTCGTTTGTTGTATACAAAAGGATTAGCCACAGAGCCTAGGACTCTTTCAATTTACCTTGAATAGACCGGATAGATTTAATGAGCAAAAAAAGTTCGAAATTTTAATTATTCTAAATTACGTTCCTAGATAAATTTCTGATTTAAAAAAATTGCGCTACCTAATAAAAAAACACAGCCTACTCAAATTGTAGGCTATTCTGCTTGTTTGTATAAATAATCAGGGTTTTTTTCATCTAAGATCATGATGTCCCGTGCTTTATTGAAAATATACAGACATATCGATTTATCTTCTTTTTTTATTAGTGCATCATTAAAATCATATATTTAAACAAAACACAGATTCTTTAAATGATAGCGGTCTTGGATGCAACGTGATCTTTGCTTTAAATAAACCAGATATATAAACATCTTAAATGACCAGTCATCTAATTTCAACAACAACAACAACAACAAAAAAAATTACTGATTTTCGAGGCTATATCATATTCAAAAGAGAATAGCACCACGCATCTATAAGACAAAAAATTGGTCTATAAAATAACTGTAACAGTGCCCAAAAAAATTTTAAAAAAAATTAATTTTTTTTAGCAAAATTTTTTTTTTTAAATAAAAAATTTCT
>QEOQ01000344.1:171653-187025 GCA_010279815.1 Brachionus plicatilis
AAAAAAAAATTAATATGTTTATCAACCTCAAATTGATATAATCTGCAAAAGAAAATTTATTGAAATTAAATAATTTTTTAAAAACAGACTTTAAATTTGACTAAAATTTTTTAAATCCAATCTTAATAAAATTCTTACACATACGGCCTTAGAAAAAATACACAACTTCAGGAAAATATTTTTCTTTCCAGAGACCATCAGTCAAAAATCATTTTTCAACTACCACAATTCCATGTAAATAAATTTGTAAATAGACAATTGACCAGTATTAATATATAGGTTTTAGACTTGCTTAATACTTTGACAAATTTTATTGAGATGTTGAATATTTTTCTAGGGGATATTATTAGCAGATAAGGTTTTTGATTAGATACATACAGATTTGATTTTGAAATATTTTAATTAAAAAAATAGAAGAGAATAGATAGATCTAATTTGGAGGAAGTTTTCAATTAAGGTTGAAATGTGACCTCAAAACAAAAGCCTAATAGAAAAAAAAAGAGCAAATTATTTTATTTTTTTTAATATAAAAAAAAGTTCATAAAGCTCACTTGCAATTTTCGTTCTCTGCTCATTGTTAATCTATTTAAACTACCTTATTTTACAGCTAATAGATAAAGACCTAAATAAATTAGTGAACATTTTTTGCTCTCATTTTAAGTGACTAAAACTTTTTGAACATTTTATTATTTTAACTATAGCTAATCTCAAGTACCCTATTTGTTTACTAAATTTATCAGGTTCTAATATTGCCACTTATTTAAAGCTCGTATATAAATTTTTTTTTTTCAATAATACAAAAATCATCCGAAACATTAATTCTAAATACTTGAAATAAAAGTAGCTTTTAGAGAATTTTTGAGATCCATTTGTTGTCGAGTAGTTTCCTTGTTGTATCAATGTAGCAATAGCAGCGTAATTTTAATTTTACAAATAATAAATTTTTGAATTAATTTTGCGATCACAGTCCATTTAATTAAATTGAAATAAATTTTATAACCCAGAGAAATAAGCCAACTAGCATAGAATTAAATTAATAAAATTGTATGGAATCTTGACTTAAATAATAAATGACCAAGTTGGGCTTTTTTGCGCAAATTAAAATTATAAGTTTTCTTCAAAATGAATTATTTCCAAAACAATACAAATCCGATTTAGTCCGGACTATTTTAGTTTACCTTTTTTTTCATTTTTTTTTCATATAGCGACTATAGGTGTTTATAAAATTTAAGAAAATATTTGTCTCTAGTGAATTAGGCTTTGTTGTTTGTTATGGCCAACTTTGGCTAGCTTAATCTATTAAGCAATTTCGGAATTAGAAATTTCAAATTTGCTCATACATTTTGACAACGATAAGATGATTAATTTAAAAAAAAACTTATAGTGATCAAATGCAAATGGTTTATGTGTTTATTACTAAATGACAACACAAATATCCTCTAGATAATCGGATCAGAGCGAGCAAAAATTAAATGCGCTATGCCCACAAATATCCATGCATTGGAAACACTTGGTTAGCCTTTAAAATGCATCAAGTCGTAAATCACTTGGCGTTGAATTACCTTTTTTTGTAAAAAGCACTTGAAATTTCTAGAAATTTTATTGTTCTGTTATCTTGATGGACGTGATGGGCCCTGTTAACCTTTAAATGTTTAATTTTTTCCTAATTTCTATTGAAATATTATTCGATTTATAGAAGAAATTAAATTGAAATTTATCATCAAGGATACCAAAATCCATTAATCACTCACAAATAAAGCTAATCCGACTGATCAATGGGTTTGAAGTTGTCCTTTTTCTTAAATAAAGATATTAGAATGATTTGAATAGATAAGCAAAGAAAATATCCTTTGGAACAAATCGAAGCGCTTGGCTAAAAAATGCTTTTAAATTTTTTTAAAATAAATCAGTCAGTCGTTAAGCTTTAGAACAAAAATTTCAAATTAATTATCTTGTCTTTTAAGTGGTGGCAAGTGTTCGAACAATGCAAATAACTCAAGCATTTACGCACTGCACATCTCACCTTTTGTACCGTATTCAGAATATTTTCTTTTTTCTCCATTTATTTTATTTTGTTTTGCATTAAATTGAAAGCAATTCGCTTGAAATTGGATACTCAATGCAAATTTTGATTTCAATTATTTAGAAAATTTATGTAACCAGGAAGAAATGTGGTTACTTAGTCACATACAACTAAATCTTTTAGAGATTAAAAAAAATTAAATTAACTCTGGCTTTTTTTCTTTTGAAAAAATTAAATAAATTTAATTTATGAGAGTGGAATTTTCTAATAACCTAAAAACAATTTAAAGAATTAGAGGAAAATTAATTTGCATTCGCTTTTGAATAAAGTGCCAGATTTTCGACCGGTGCCTGGAGCTCACCCTGTCCAATTTTGTCAACTTTTAATCTCATTTGCGATCTAAATAATTTAAATATCCTGACTGAAAAATATTTCACTTGATCATAAAATTTATCTGATCAATCACCAAAAAAAAGACAAATATCAAGATAAATTTTTCAATTACCAACCTAGATTAGGGTCTAAAAACACTACAAGTTTTTGTTGACCGCTCTACCTTAAGAGCAAATTTATTTATGCTTACAAATTGAGAAATGGTAAAATTTAATTATTAAAATAGATAGAAGAAATAGTAAAAAAAGATTGTTCTATTGTGTTTATAAACCTACTGAGCAATTTTAATCACATATAAAAAATGCATATAATTGATTTATTTTTAATTTATTATTTAATGATTAAATGAATAAGTAGATATTCCAGTCTTGGAATGAATTTACAAAATTTAAATTAAAAATTGATTTTTAATTATCAGACAAAATTTTGGTTGAAGGAAAGAATACTTTAATTGAAGTAGAATGGAGCAGACTTGGAGTAGATTTCGTAATTTTCAAAACTCAATTGAACCAAGTTCCTTTCAAGGATTGACAAAATAAAGACTAATAATTAACCTATTGAATTTTAAATTTAAGAAAATTACTGATTGAATAAACAAAATTTCTTGATTACTAATTGATATCTAATCTTTTAATTGTGATAATTGCTATTCACCCGAAATTCCGAGGCACATTCTCAAAACCGGCAATTATTCAAAATTCCTCGTTAATTTAAAAAAAAAATTCGGAAACTTGTCTTTGAATTAATTAATCTTAATCTTAAGGTTTTGAATTACCCAGGACTTTTTGGATACATTATCAAATTTCATAGTCACATTAATAGAGTCAAGTTAAAACAAGTGCCGAATGATAATTTAAATATTTGAAACCATTTCGATGCTGAATTAATATTTGTCGAGGCAAAGTTTTTTTTTTTTTAAGTTGATATCTTTATAAAAATAAATTTAACATCCTTAAACTAGGTTATCTGGGCGCGTGAAAGTGACAGATTCCAGTCTGTCTATAGTTCAATAAAATTTCATAGTGATTGATTCTTGATCTATCTGCTATTGATATGATTTGTGAGTAATTTGATTTTAATTTAAAAATTGAGAACAAGATATCGTTTCAAGAAAAAGCAAAGGCTTCAAGTAATAATTTAATTAAAAAATCATCAATGGGCAAAGTTTGTTATCTATTAACAAATGATATATTGATTTTTGAATGGATTCAAAATTTTAAGATTAAAATGGGAATTTTTTCTTTTGAGAAATGCTCATTTTTTTTCTAATTAAGGAAACAAATTTTGCTTGAGCATTCCCATAGTTTCGAAAACAACACAGCAAAATGTTTATTTAAATTAAAGCAATTCAAAGCACGAGTATAACCAAAGTGGTTGTGTTTGTTTTCCTAATGTGATGCTTGGATCCAAATCCACCTTTCCGTGCTCTTCAAGTCAAAATCAGCATTTGAAAACAAACTCAAAACTAATTAAAAACACAACATATGTTTAATTTATGTTATTTGGAACACTGAAACGAACTGAAAATACTTGGATAATTTATTCAATTGAACCAAGCTTAGCAACAATGTCATTTAATGATAACTGTTCTGAGCTTAAGTATTATTTTTTTTTAGAAACTTGAGCTCGAAGCAATAAAGAAAATTTTTTTTAATTATTTTATTTTTCGAAATTCAAATAAAAAAATTTAGAAATTTTTAAATTTTATTTTTGCAAAAGACAATCATGGAATCATTTTAATTTTGATCCAAATAGTGAGCAAATATTTTCAAGTAAGTGTCCTCAAATTTAATTCCTGACTTTGCCAAATCGATTTTGGATTCCTGGGGCACAAATCGATGTGTTTTTTTCCGAGCAATTAGTTGCCATGATTACACTCGAAGTTTCTTATTTAGGCAAACTTCTTGAATCGTAGGCCCACTAAGCCTCTTGCGTTATTGTAAACAAATTGTCAACTCAATCTAATTTAGAAAGCATGAGGTCTTGATTTGTTTGCTCCCTAAGTTCCATCATTTGAATTACAATGGCCTCAAAAATTAATATTATTCAAAAAATACCATAAAATTTCTTAATCTCTTATCTTTCAAAAACTTAAAAGAAAACCTTCTGTATCTAAGGTAATTTAATTTATAAATTATTATAATACTACACAATCGCTTTATCCACAGGATTCAGAAGAAATATAAGTTTTTTGTTGAGCTTAATGAATTTAATTTTGAAAGTTTTAGTTTTATAAAATGACAAAAGAAAATGATGCACCTAAACGAGAAAAAAAGCGCCCCGCTCTCTACCCGGACAATTCGCCCACATTCTACGTAGGATCTGGAAACAACTCTGAATTGTAATTTAAAAAAAAAATAAAATTTAGCCAAACAATTGTTTGATTATTTGTTTAGGATCATAAGTATTTTAAAAGGAATGGGCTGGGAGCAAATAACTGAGAGCAATGACGAGTCTTTCAGACTCAAATGGGTCCAGTGCAACCGGAGCATTAATTGGAATAGCTTTAGAGAGGGAGAACAAATGGTCAATCACATTCCGAATTGTTCTTTGTTCACTAATAAGCTAAATTTGCTGTGCAGTTTACAAGCTTTCGAAAAATCTCAGAATCAATTGCCTAACAAAGCGTTCATTCCTTTGGAGGACTATCTTCCTTTAACTTACAAATTGGACGACCGAGTCGACCGTGAAAATTATTTCACTAAAGCCAAAAGTAATTCAAAAATTCTAATTATTTTTAAATAGTTATTCAAACAAAAATACTCAAATATTGTTTAAGTGATTAAATATGGATTTGAATTTTTAAAATTTAATTTTTTTAAGCATTTTCCAGTCAAGTTTTAGATTTCGGTTTTGATTAGAAAAATTTAATAAATTAATTTTTTTAATTTATCAAGTTCAATATATTGAATTTAATTCATTGACATGTTAAGGGATGTTTCTTATCGTGTTTTTTTTTCAAATTAAAACACGTAAAAAACTGTCTCACTTTAGCATTTGTTTATTGCACACTTGATTTTTTAATAAAGAAAAGGGCCTAAGGTTTTTTTTATTTTAAAATTAAAAACAAATCAACAAAGCTAGATAAAGTTAAGAAAGAAATTATATTATTTTATTAACTTAAAAGGTAAAAAAACAATTTGAGCCTTATTTTGTGTTTAGTTTTATTTCGATTTTGATTATTTTTATATAGCTTTACCAAATAAAAAATTGCTTTAAAAGATATCAAAATACTCGAAGCTTTGAAACAAAGAAAATAACTTTTGATTATTAGAATTTTTTTATCAAAACAAAAATAAAAACTACATTTTTTTTGGTAACTCTGAAGTAAGATTTTTTACATTACTTTTTTTATTAAATGTGAACAAAAGTTAAATAAGACAATCGTCTATCTGGTATTTTTTTACCAGTTAGCTTTTTAAGTTAAGGGCTCCAAAATAATTTTATCATGGAACTCACAAAAGAAAAAAAAGAAAAAAAAATATAAAAACGTAATTACAAATAATTAATAATATAAAAGAAAAATATATAATATAATAATATTTCAAAAATAATAAAATTGAATTATGAATCTAGATTTTTTATTAATTGATATAAATTTAATTATCATTGAATTCAAATTTTCATATGAAATTTTTTTCAAAGAGAAAAAATTTATATTTGTATTAAATTGTTTCAAAAAAAAAAAAATTAATAAATTTAGTAAAAAAATATCCAAATGTTGATTCACCAAATTTCCTCTGTGAAGTTGGTTCAACAAGATGATTCTTATTCATTAATTCATACGGTAAATTTCTCATTTCGTTTGTTTTTAGTTGCTCTGCTAAAATCGGAGGATTTTGAGATGAGAAAACTTTAAATGAAAAAAGTTCCAGTCTTAAAAAAATTCTCTGATGAAAAACTGAAGAGTTTAAATTTTTTTAAGCATTCATTGATAACAACAGGAAAATTTAAAATTGAACAGTTTAAATAAACAAAGATAATAACATAAAATTAAGCACAACTACTAAGTTACCATGAACCTGTTTCGAATTAATTTTCAATGAGGATCAATAAAATTAAAACACATTTTATCACGTCATTGACTTTAATTTGACATTTTAGTCTTTTGAAAATTAAATATTAATTTTGTTTCAATAAAAAAATTGTAAATATCACGTTTATTGCCCAAATAATTAAAATTTAGTACTGCATTGTTTTAAAACCATACAATAATTTTTTTCTTAATAAAACAAGCACAGCGATCCTAATTTTTTAAAATTATATAATAAAATTAAAATACTTATAAAATTCTTTAAAACCTTTTTGGATAAAATAGAAAAGAAGTCCTTACAAGTGAAATACGATGACGCAACTAAAATTTTATATGTTTTGTTTGTTTAAGTTAAAATACTAAATATATGTGACATAATTTAAATTAATCAAATGTTGCCATATGTTATAAGAGTCTGTATCTTAATCTAAGGAAAACGTCTACACATTCTTGTAAAGTTATTTCTCTTAAAATTGAACAAAACTTTATACAAATTATTGTTTTTTTACAATTTCTAAATTTAAGCTGATCAATATCAGGCATTGTCAAATTTCATATAAAACTTCAAAAACAAAAAAAAAACTGTAAAGAAGGCACTACGCCGTTCGGAGCTGCCAAGAGGAACTATTCCCTCTAAATTATATATTAAATAAAAAAATAAATAAATTCAAAAACAAAAAGAAAAATAAAAACTTAAAAAAAAGCTCTAATGATCAAAAACTTGTTCTGCAGACGAAAAAAAAGATTTAACTTTTGTTTCACCCATTGTGGAAATAAAAAAATCTGTGTGGATTCTGCAAGATTTCACGATATTTAAAATTATTAAAAATGAAGCGCAATTAATTGACACAGATTTTGCAGACTTCCGTACTAGGTGAAACAAAAGTTGTTTCACTTTGCTTTATCTGCATAACAAGTTTTTGATGATTAAAGCAAAAGTTATAATTTTTTTCTTTTTATATTTTTGAAGTTTTGTATGAAATTTCACAATGTCGCAATTTATTTCAAAAATTTATTTTTATTTTATTTTTTTTTTAAATAACATAGGGGAAGAAAAATTTCCAGGGAAGTTCCGAACGATGGCACCTTCTTTTCAGTCCTAAAAAAAAAGAATATTTAAAAAAAAATATTATTAGAGTAGAAAATAAATTTTTGTATTAAATTTACAGTTTCTCAATTAATGAAAATGATTTTATAATTTTTTTGGAATCGTTTACCAGAGTTAAAGAGAAGTTATTTAAAAATAATGTAAGAGTCCATAAATATCTGGTTGATTTTTAAAAAAATTTATTCTTTATCTTAATACGAAATTGATAAGTTAATAAAAAACTAAAAGACTAAATTAGAAAATGTTAAAGAAATGAATACTTAAGGCGAAACTATAAAAAAAATAAGAAAGACCGGAGCTTTGGTCTTTTTTGAATTTACTGTAAAATCGTCATGGCGAAAAAATACTGAAATAGAAATGAAAATATTATTTTTGTAAATCGCCGTTAATTTTTTGAAATTAAGTTTTTCTTTAATTTTAATTAACACCTTTGTGCTTTTTTAAAAATCGAAAATTATATAGCTGTTTATGATCTGTTTGTATCCTTTTTTTCTTCTTTAAAATTATCATGTTTTTAATATTTTGTTCTTTCTTAAAAGCATTAGTGAAAAAGAAAAAAAACTTTATTGGATTTTTTTTTTATGTTTGTCAATAAAGTTTTTTTGTTTTTCCCTCATGATTTGTATGATTTTAAATGAGAACAAAAAATTAAAAACATGATAATTTTAATGTAGAAAAAATGATACAAACAGATCATTTATTAAAAAAAATTTGAAAGTTTTTCTCGGGTTTTACAGCTATAGAGGATGAAGATTATTTTTGAAATATAAGTTTATTTCGATTTTACTTTTAATTGAATCTTCGGCTTTGTTTTTATGAACTTCCCAAGTAAATTTTTTCTCAAAAATTTTTGCACATCTTAACAGATATGGTCAACCCTGATTTTCAAGCAAACAAATTATTCAATGGGATAGAAATATCTTAAATTCTGAAAAATTAAGATGAGAGCACTGAGACGAGAATAATTTTGAAAAATCTTAACAAAATTTACCTCAAACTGCTACAAATTGATTATAAGATTTTTAATAAATTAGGTTTAAGTTTAGAATTTGACTTTTAAAATTAATCTTTTTAAAAGTACAATTTTAATGGCTTAAACGATTTTTTGCTATTTATTAGCCGCCAAAAAATTTCATGCGGCTGTATTTGTAACTATTCAGAAATGCAAGGGTTAAGGGTTCTACAACCTCATTTTTAATAGTTGAATAAATTTTTGGCTTCTTTCATTAGAAACTTAAATTGGAATTAAATTTAATATTTATAATGTTAATACTGCTGATTTTAGTGTCCCAAAAGTACATTAATAAAATTTATACATGAAGTTCCGAAAAATTTTTTAGACTGCGTTTTTACCTAAAACCATTCAAGGAAATGAAATTATTTTCTTTTGATGTTTATTAAATTAAAATTTTTATCTCATAAGGACTAAGCTTTCTAAATTTAAACACGGGAAATGGGTTAATTTATATTATTTTAGACAAAGATTTGTTTGGTGCGTATAGATAGTATTATTGAGTCAATTTTTTTTGATTATTTTCTTGTTATTCTTCGATATATTTATTTTAATAATTTCTTTATTATATTAGATAATCATCAATTAAAAAATATGTTGCATTTATTTTAATTAAAAAGGCATATTTGTCTCCCAATATTTAACAGTTCATGAAAAACAAGTATCTTTTTAGCACGAAAAGATTTTGAATAGCAAAATTCTTTTTCTGATGAAAATAAAATAATTAATTTTTTTTTTTGAAAAAAAAAAAATTTTGTTGAAAAAAAAAATGATGAATTTAACCTTTATTTCTTAACACTAAAATGCGATCAAAAACAAAAAAAATTCCCATTATTGAGATTTAAAATTTAAATAATAGGGTTTGAAAAACCTATTGGAGGTTTAGTTTTAAATCTATTCAAACAAGTAATCATATACAATTTTCACTAAAAACAATGAATTTGAATAATATTCGTCAAATTTTATAAATATTCATTATTTTAAGTATTTATAAGAAAAATATTTAATTTTTTTAATTGATTTTCAATTTTACCTTACAAAGTTTAAATTGAAAATAAAATTTGTGTTTTTAAATGATTGTGATTGATAGATTTTCATTTGTGTGGAACAATGAAACCTTTTAACGTTCATTATTTATTTGATTTTTCCTGCAAAATTTGGGTTTTGAAAATTCAGCTTTATTTATAAATAAAATTAATGAAAAAATATCATAAATAAGCCTAAAAAACATAAAAATTTTTAATTTTTTTTTATTAAATCAATATTATTAAAAGTTAATTGCTTTAATAAGATAACTTTAAAAAATCCTCCCAATTTTTGTAAGTGTATAACTTTGGAATTTAAAATGAATTACATTCTTTTTTCTATTTCATTTTATTAATGCTTAATGTTAGAGTTAAGTTAATTATTTAAAAAAAATTTAACTGAAAATTTAATTTACAAGTTGATGAACTATGGATTTGCAAACCAGTTTCAATGAATCAAGGAAAAGGGATATATTTGGTTCGCGATCCAGAAGTCCTTAAGCAAAAATTAGAGCAAATCGAAGAAGGCCAGCAAAAACGCTTTGGGGTTACCAAACCAAATGGTCGAATAATTCAGAAGTACATTCATAATCCACTCTTGTTAAACAAGAGAAAATTTGACATTAGATGCTACATGCTGATCGCCAACACCAAGCCTCTTTTAGTTTTTTTTCACCACGGATACCTACGATTGTCGATGAACGACTTTAAAAATGATGACGATAATCTTGTGACCCATTTGACAAATCAATTTTTTCAGAAAAAAGACCCCCAATACAAAGACATCAAGGAAGATACCACATGGACTATGGAACAATTTAATGACTATATAAACAATGAAGTAGCAGAGGCTAAAGGTCTTCCAAGGGACTGGGTTCTAAACGGGTTAACTGTAATTAATAAGCAAAAAAAACTAAATATGACTTTACTAAAAAATTTAAAATTAGAAAAAAATATGTGATATCATGACTCAGGTAATTCACAGTGCTCGCTTTAAACTTCAACGAAAAATTGGATATTTTGGGGTGTATGGATATGATTTTATGATCGATGAGGACATGAAAATCTGGTTGATTGAGGTGAATGTAAATCCGGCAATAACGACCAATACAGACGTATTGGTAAAGGCTATTCCTCCTGCCATTGAAGAGGGATTAAGTAAATTTTATTTATTAGTGAAAAAAATTGATTTTTATTTCCGGGTTTATTACAAGAAATTTCCATCGAATGCTTTGAAAAAGCTCGTTCGAACAAAAAAATACTGCCACTAGCTTCCCAGAAAAATTACCAATTAATTTTCAATGAGTTGAAAATCCCACAGCCCCGACCGAACTTGGAACGAGCATCGACAGTTCTGCGCCGATCTCAAAGCAATTCACCTCCAAGTTCGAACACCAAGACAGTCAATGCGCATACAGTCACCACAACAGCTTTACCAAGTCCGCCAAAGATAAAAATTCAAAAGCCCGAGATTAGAAACTCTCTGGGCTCTCCGGTGCTCACCAAAAAACACGTACCAATTATAAGCGAAAATTCATCAAGGCCAACAACTCAAAGTGAACCCGTATTCAAGCAACCCGCGGACTACACCAAGCTTAAATTAAACGCCTTGGCTCATCGAAACAAAAATCAGACCAACTTAAACAGCTTAGAGCTTAAACCGGCAACTGTTGAAGGTAATAAGTCAGTGAGATAATTAATTTCAAGACAGTGTTAAATTTTAAATAATTTTTTAGTTTACTTTAGAACACAAAGTGGCAGAGCTAAACGCATTGAACGCAAAGCGATACCTACCACTGTTTTCCCTCCGCCAAAAATTGTAATTAAATCCTAGGGATACGAGGCTGCTATGTTTAAAATGAATTGTGAACCATGTTATAGACTAGACCCCAAATTTTCACCTTCTATGTCATGCTTGAGCTCGAGTTTTTATTCCAAATTGCCAAGCAAAAAGGTGGCTCTATGTGGACAAAAATTGATTCCGATGACAAGCTTGGACTTTATTGAAACCAACAATGAACTATTGGAAAATTTAGTCTCACACAGCATGGAAATTTACAAGCAAAATTTTAACTATGATTCCGATTTGTTAAAAGACAAAAAACTATCTGAATTAAATGAGCTTGAAAATGACACAGAAGGTGCCTCTAGACCGGACATTTACTCTAGTTCTGTTAATTTTGACTATAACTTGTATTCTAACAAACCGATTACACTTAGGGACATACACAAAAATCAATTTGGTCGGTCGCATTCGGCCATTTCATCTCGGTACACCGATTCCACCAAGATAATTTACAATCTGTCCAAATTGCGTGCCAGCAACAGAAAGAATTCTTTTATGCCTCGTTCGGAAAAGCAATCGAGAACAAGTTATGTAAATGATTTGGAGGAAGATACAAATAGTCAATTTTTTTAGTTTTATCTATTCATTTTAGGTATGGCAGCCTAAACTATAGGGAAAAATTTTATGGACCCAATTTTTTTAAATATATGTATATTTTCTAATAAAAATTCGATATTTTTGCTTCTAAGAAATTAGAGATACTTTTTTATTTTTTTAAAGCTTACTCAATGGAAAAGTATAATGCAAAAAATATTTATTAGTAAGAAAAAAAAAAATTCTAGTTAAAATATAATTTTGGGCTAAAATGATGCCGGGAATAATCGCAAAAAATTTAATATTCCGCATAGATTTTACATCAGGAATTTTCACCATATTGCATCTGTTTTTCACATTTTAAAGTGAAAAATAAAATGGCTTGTTAATTTTTAATAACTTTAATTTCTGATTATATCACTAATTTTACTTGAAGATTTTATTTTTTTAAATTACGTTTTCAAAATTCTTATTCTATTCAATAATATTGATTAACACCAAAATTTGAGATTTAGCTCAATTCTCTTAATAAAAATATCTTTAAAAAAATTAAAAAAGGCTACTTTTATTGTATTGCATTCCAAGCGATGGTCTTTTTTTGCTATTTGGTCTCGGCTTTTGACCCAAAAAAATTATTTACGGAAATTATTAAAAAGTGAAATCTTAATTTGATTTTATTAATCATTTAAAATTTTAATTTCTAGCAAAAATTAATTTATTTTTGTAGAATAAATTTACTTCTCCATCTTTATTGTCATCGCATTCGCTAAATAATTCTTCAGAATCAGGATCATTTAATTAAATATTTTGATTTTTAGAAAATAGATTTTTGATTTCAATAACTTTTTATTCGAACTAAAGAAAAATGAATTGAACTGAAAATATATCACATAATAGAATATTAAACACAAATAAAATTTGTTAGGAAAATTGCAAAGAATAATTTTTTGGTTCTGTATTTTTAGTGATGCATCCAAAATTTAGGGATGTTCCTAAATTGCGAAAACGGAGCAACCTTTCTTTTTGATTAATTAATAACGAAACACATTATGAATATTAAAATCTCAATTATATTTTTAAATTTTAACGATTTTTAATAATAATATAAATTCTTGAATTTCTAATGTATCAAATTCTAAACCTATATTTTTATTCAATCTTGCTTCTTATTCTGTATCCTTTGTTCCGAACTTTAGAAGGTTCGGGTTCCGTTTCCGTAATTTAGGAACAACAAAAATTTAAACAAAAAAGAATAAATTGCCAAATAAAATTTAGTTTTTGAAAAATTTTAAAAATCACATAGCTCGGACTTTTAAACCGAACGACTTTGATTTTAATTCGGGACTTTAAGCAACTCTGAATTTTAAATTTTAAATTTTTTCTATGAAATAGTTTTCTAAAGTCCCAGAAATTCAAAACTCAAGTGCTATCTAAATTTCTAAATTTTGACTTGAAATTCGTTAACTACGTTTGTTAGTTTTTTAAATTTTTAGAATTTTATAGGAATTTATTTTTCAAGAAATTGAAAATAGATAGATGAAATTCTGAGAAAAATATTTTTTTAAGAGGAATTTGAAAAAAAAAATTTGAATAGCGTGTCTTGAAGTTTGATAGTTTGAAAGCAGTGGTTACAATTTTTTAACTTTTTGAGTTGGTCTATTTCTCAAAAGTCTTCACATCTGTATACATTCTTCGCTTAAATGGCGTTCTTTTCAGCGTATTTTTTTGTCCGGGACTACTTTTACATTTAATTTTTATAAATAAAGCGTTAATAAATTTTTTTAAAAAGTGAAATAATACAAAAAAATTTAAAAGATCGCTTTAAATCTTCAAGTGTCTTTTGTTAAAAATAAATTTTTTTTTGCATCGACTGACTCATAATCATGTAGTCCCATTGAATTTTATTATTTAATGTTGACCCTAAATAAGTTTCAAATGAACAATATTCATACTATTCGAATAGAGACAACCAAGTTAAGTTTTTCACTAAATTTTTAAGTCAAAAAACCATTTATTAGAATATTTGCAGTAAATGAAAATAACTATGATTTGAATAAAAAATTGTAATGACAATCAAAATGAAGGTTTAGTTAGCGCTATAAAAATAAAATGTAATCTTAATCTTGGCAGAACACACAGCAAAGTATGAATTAGATAAACTTGTGGAATTTTGTTCTGTAAAGGCTAGATTCATTACTCACGAGTACCATTACTATAAGCTTCGTTTTGCCTAATCACTTTGATAAGATTTTTGATTAGATGCTATGGAAAAAATAACATGATTTTAAAATTATTTTTACTGAAAAAATTATGGCAATTTGAAGTTTATGATCAATTTTTGATGCTCTAAATGATCAAATCAAACTAAAACTGTTAAATAAGCTGCTATTTCTTAATAGAAATAATGCAGAGATACATTTTTGGATTTAACATACTATGTTAAATAAAAGAATAAACTCTGTAATATAAAAATGCACAATGCAGAGTGCACACCATCGAAATGATGCTATTTTTAGTGGACAATTTTTTGCATACTTTTGCAGATTTTACCTTAAGATGTAGCAAAGTATGTTGAAACTAGAAATTTACCTCTGCACTAATTCTATTAAAAAATTAAAATTTATTTTATAGTTTTAGTTTCATTTGATCATTTTTAGCATCAAAAATTGATCATAAACTTCAACTTGCCAAAATTATCTTAGAAATATTCAAATGAATTAAAAAAAAATTTTTTCCTTAAAAATGCTAGAACATCTAAATTAATCACATTCTTGACAAATTAACTATGATCAAATGTTTCGGTAAACACTTGATCTTTAGAAGACACGAAATATAAGTATCAAAATATGTGTAAAAAAAATTTAATTTAAAATTTGATTTAATGTAATAATTTTTTTTAAATTCCTAGTTAATTCGGATTTTTTAAAATAAAATGTATATGACTTGAAAATCTTCGGTCAGTAAATAAAAGTTAATCTCGTTTAATTATAAAGAAACAAATTTAAATCTGGAAATTCTATTTAAAATTAGTATTTAATTTTTAATTATTTATTTTAATTGTTCTGAAAATAATTAGACCTTTTAAATGAAATTAAATCATCTTAGAGCAACAAAATGATTTCTTATAAAACTGGATAAAATTGTTTTAATTTTGGCTGAATTTTAAGTTTAAATATTCATTAAAAATTACTTTTTAGTTAAGTTTATTAAGCTAAAAAAGATGAATGCAGCTTGCTTAAAAATAAAAGTAACATTGCATTTTTTAAATAAAAAAATTTGATTTTATTTGATTTAACTTTTACCGAAATGGCATCGTTTTTGTGTAAAAATCTGCCGAATTTAATAAAACTTTCCCCGTCTTTTAAAAGTAAGAATTGAACAAAAAAAAGTTTGAATAG
>QEOQ01000344.1:190839-215052 GCA_010279815.1 Brachionus plicatilis
TCTCGACTCACCTGGCCCTGTAACACGATATTTGTGTCAAAAATATTATTATAAATAGCTTTATAAAACAATTACCTGCTCCTGCTGTTGTAAATACATGGCTAGACTAAAGTCATCATCCGGATCGTGATAATACGACTCTTCATAAATATTTTGATTGACATCAGCTTCTTTTTGGCTGAGCGAGTCGGTCAGTATTTCCTCTTGCTGCAGTTTTTTGGCCAATTCCTTGAAATAAAAGCTTAAAATGAAAAAAAATTTTTTTAAAAAATCTTTAACCTCATCACGACGAAATTGATCCATTTGGATTTCCTCTAAATATTTTTGCTGCAATTCAAATGCTAAAACTTGATCATTTGTTTCTCTAAATAAATTAAATAAAAATGATAATTAAAAAATTTTTTTAAATTTACAATTGCTTTAATTTATTATTTTGATTTTTTAAAAAACTTTGAAGTTTTTGCTCATCGGTTTGAATGGACTCGACCAGTGGAATACTTTTACGAATGTTCTCGCGATTCGTTTGCTTCAGGAAGCGATTTTTTTTTGTATGGTCAAAATCTTGAAAATTTTAAAATAAAAAAAAATTTTCTATATTGGGAAAAAAAATAAATTACACTCTTCTGTTTGAAGTTTGTTCGCCAACTGTTCATCAGATTTTAGCAAAAATTTCTTACAAACTTTTAAATTTAAAACTTTAAAAAAATTAATCAAAAAAAAAATGGACCCACCATCTTTCACGTTTATTTTCGGTTCTTTGTGATCACCTGAAGCCATTTGGGCGCAAAAATAACTTAAAAATGAAAAAGTGTTTATCTAAAATAAAATTGTAAATATAATTTAAAGCCGTAACACATAAATAAACTAAACAAGTTGATTAAAAGATTAAGTACTCTATTGAGATAAGACCAAAATGGGTTTTGGCATTTTGAATACGAAAGTTTTTTTTTATCGTGTCATTTATCTCCAACTCTAGATACACATCACAGCTTGGTGGTTAATTTATGATTAAAAAATTTTTATTAAAAAATATTCTTGAGAGAAAAAAATTTGTTGTAAGGTGAAATTTTGTTGTTTTTGTTAATGTTTGGTTAGTTTAACAAACTAAGAGTAATGAATTTTAGTCATACAATCTAGTAATGTCCTTAAGCTATTTTTTGAATGCAAAAAAAAATTAATTTATATCGATTTGAAATATTTGTACTTCCTACTCTTTTTTATTGATATAGACATGAACAAAAAAATCAATACTTTCAAGGTAGACAGCGATTAATATTGGGCATCTTAGCCGAATTTTCATTTTGTTCTCGCATTAATCACTTCTCTTGCTTTCAGACAACAAATGTTCGCTTAATGATCCGAGATAAAAAGTCTTAAATAGAAAAAAACATTTGACCGAAATTCTTGATTACCTTTTAATCCAATTACTCTTGGATATTTTGTTTATTTTAATTATGGGTTAAGAGTGTGGTCTTATTTGAAATTTCAACCAGTAGTTCAACTATTTACTGATATTTAGTTAAAACTACAAATTTTGTTCGGCCAAAATTGGGTTGAAATTAATATAAAAACTTTTTTTTGTCAAAAATTTGCTTATTCTCGGCTTCTCAATTTATTTGGCTTTAAAGCTCTTGAAATATTTTCTAAGTTAAGTGCTTATGTCTATGCGAATATCACTAATTATTACTTTAATAATATTCGATCTTTGCTGAAAAATTTAATTTCAGCTATTAATCACACAAAGTCACGAACAAACAAATTGCTTTTTTAATTAAAGCAACAATTTTTATCCTATTTAGCTTTGGAATAAGTTGACGATAAAAAAAATTTAATTTATATTTTTAATTTGAAGCTTTTTCAAATTCAAAGCAATTTTTTTCCACAAGAAAAAAATAACTTGAAGCAATAAAATTCACAATTTATTTAGGGCTCCAAAAATGCATAACACTCACACTCTTGTTCAAAATAATTTTTTGATTTCCTTGGGCTCTAAAGTATCAAGACTCTTGGAAAACCTTGGTTCACTTTTTAGCTTATAATTGTTTTACTAGCCCAACAAAACTATTTTATTTATACATTTTCTGATGGAGTGATAAATTTTGGACGAGAAAATGGGCAATGGCAAAAATAAATTGAAATTTAATTTTTTTCACACTTATTTCAAAAAAATTATCTTTAAATTGCTTATAACCAGCTTTTTGTTCAATATTGGGCTGAATGAAAAATTGAAAAAAGTAAAAACCAGGCTTGTTTTTAAGTCACCAAGTTTGAGTCAAAGTCACTAAAATTCAAATCAATCTTTTTTACTTGTGACAAAAAAAGAACTCTGGTAAAAAATAAATAAAATAAAAATAATTATAAAAAGGTAAAATAGGCTCTATTTTTCAGTGAATGTTCAATTTGTAGGATTTTTTAATAGAAAAAATTTAAATTAAAATAAATATTTGATAGAAAAAATATCATATTATAATTATGATAAAATTTCATCTCAAAATGATCTGTGATAATTTTTATAGGGAAAAAAATTAAGAAAAAATCAACAAAAAATGTAAATTTTGATTTAATAAGTTACTGATGTTGATTTTTTGTTTGTTTAAATTTTGTCAGCAGCTATTAGAAGAAGCTTAAGATTGGCACAGATAAATAGATAAAAAATATATGTTATAATCTGAAACAATTTCGGCTGATGAAATTCATAAAACAATATGTATTGTTCGATAAATGAAGGTTTATTGAATAATCATGAAGAAAATTAGTGTTGGGGAGCGGCCAAGCCTGGCCGGTCCGAACACGGCCAAAATAAGGCGCCAATTTGGCGGCCAGACCGGCTGCCAAAAATTTGGACTGCAAAGTTGGCCGGCCAAATTAAAGACGGACGGTCAAATGTACGGCCAGCCCTAAAACGGACGGCAACTTTGGCGTTTAGACAAAATCAGCGGTAAAAAATTTCAGGGAAAAGTTTTCAATGTCTTTTAGGTTTTTAATTTAAAGAAACGAAAAATTTTCAAATATTACATACAAATCTCTAAACTCTAATCTAGAAAAAAAAATTCATAAATTTAGTTTTTTAAGAAAAATTAAATTTTTTTAAAAAAAAGTTTGTCATTTTCTAAAATTTTTGCCAATTTTTTTACTCTTAAGGAAATTTTTTTCGCTTATATGGTTTGATCGCAAATTTCGTCATCTGTCTTTGATTTGGCCGGCCAACTTCGCAGTCTAAATTTTTGGCCGCATCAATGGCCGTTTGTACGGTTCCCAACACTAAAGAAAATGTAAATAAATTTGTGTTGAAAAAATTTAACAAAAAAAGCAAGAAATAGAGTGTGTTGTACCAGTTAATCATCTAAAATGCTATTAAACGAATGCAACTTCGCTTGGCAACAAATTTAATGAGCTCGAACTACTAGTTAAAGACAAAGACAACGATGTTGTTCTAGTAACAGAGACTTGGTTTGATGAAAATTAGGCACCACGTATCCGAGGTTACAACATTTTCTACTCTACCAGGAAAGACAGAGAAGGTGGTGGAGTATGTATATGTGTTCGAGAAGCAATAAAGAGTTTTGAAGTGGAGGATGAAATTCTCCGGAGTGATTCAGTGGAGCAATGTTGGTGTTCATTAGTTTCAGATAGAGAAAAAGTTCTAATTGGGTGTATTTACAGGCCACCAAAATATAAAGACAACGATTACATAATTGACACTTTAGTTAGATGAAAGGAGTGTCTAAGTAGGAGTCGAGGCTTTAGTGGTCTTTTAATAGCTGGTGATTTCAACTTGCCAACAATCAGTTGAAATGGTCTGTATTTCGGTTTAATTGAAGAGTCTTTTGTGAGAAAATTTTTGGACACAATTGACAACTGTTTTTACCACCAGCATGTTACTTTTCCTACTTTTCAAAGAAATGATGGAGATTTTGGAAATATTTTAGACTAAGCCATAACTGAAGAGCCATAACAAATCAGTTAACGGTTTAAGAGAAGTTATAAAGGCTCTAAAAATTCCGATGGAGTAGTAAGAATTGACCCAAAATAAATAGCCGCCTTGTTAAACAAGCGTGTTCAATCGATTTTTTCACAGGGTGATTCGAATCGTCAGTTTCCGATCTTTGATCGGAGAACGAATGTCATATGTCCAAATGACATTGACTCGATAATTAACGTTAAGACTGTTTATGATAAGTTGAATAATTTAGACCAAAATAAGGCAGTAGGCCCCGATAAGATAAGTGGATTTGTTCTTAAGAAAAAAGCTTATTCTGCAAGCCTACCAATTATGTTAATATTAAAAAAATCAATAGCAACAGGTGAATTACCTTCCATCTGGAAGCATGAAAATGTAACTTCATTATATAAAAATGGAGCCAAGCTCAATCCAGGCAATTTTCGTTCTGTAAAATACTGGAGAGTAAAATTAAAGAATTAATGTTAATACACTTATTGAAGAACGCTCTATTTTCAACGCTCAACACGGTTTCGTTCTAAAAAAGTCATGCTTTACAAATTTACTAGGAACAATGGATATATTCTCAAATCTACTAGCCTCTGGCAATCAGATCGAAATTGTATACACTGACTTTTCCAAGGCCTTTAACAAAGTTTCACATCGATTATTGCTCTACAAGTTATCAGCTTATGGTTTTGAAGTAAAAATTTTGGATTGGGTGAAAATTTTTTAGATGGAAGAAAGCAAATAGTTGTTCTAGGTAACGTTGAATCAGAATGGCTTGATGTTACTAATTGTGTTCCGCATGAATCGGTCTTTGTGCTTCGTCCTTTTTTTATTTTCATAAACGATTTGTCAGAATCTTTAAGTAATGAAACAAAAGTCTATGCTGATGATATGAAAATTTTAGCAGGTGTTAACCATATAAATGATAATTTATCTTTACAGCGCGATATAGATGCTGTTTCAAGCCAGGCGATTACATGGGCGACTTATTTAAACGTAAAAAAGTTGATATTATAAATCCTCAGTATTCGGAAAAATTTTTTGAAATTGTTAATTTAGTAATTTAGTAATGTTTATTAAAAATTGACTACACAATTTTTAATAAACATGGAACCCAATCATTAGATAAAACATAATTGGAATAGGATTTAGATGTGTTTTTTCAAAATAATCAAAAATGGGGTGCACATTTTAGCTACACTTCTGGTAGAGCGAATAAGATTTTGGGAATGATTTGGAAAAATTTTAAATTTTTGGACGCCAATCTAGTTAAGTTATTGTATACCTCATTGGTAAGATCTCTTATTGAATATGGAGTTAGTGTTTGGAATCCATACCTGAAAGAAGATAAGAAGGAATTAGAAAAAGTACAATGTAGAGCTACGAAGTTGATTCCAGCCTTTAATTATCTTGAGTATGAAGAAAGATTGAATAGAATAAAACTTACATCTTTGGATACGAGAAGAAGAAGAGGCGATTTGATTCAGTTTTTTGAAATTGTTAACAGTCTAGAAACTGTTAAATTGGTAAGTGAAATCAGGTACGCTCAAAGAAATAATTATATTTTGAGGGGTCATGCAAAGATGGTTACAAGAGAACTTATTAAAAATTGTCCATCACGGTTCAAATTTATCACAAACAGGGTTTTAAACGACTGGAACCGTTTACCAAAAAATTTTATTGAAGCAAATTCATTAAATTCCTTCAAAGCAAGACTTGATGAATGGTTTATGGTACAGAATCTGGTGTGATTGCAAAGAACTGCCACAACCTTACAGTTTAAATCGACTTGCTCGAGTCGCAGTTATTTTTACTACTACTACTAACATGCAGTGCCTCAAATTAAATTTTTTTGTTCTCGTTTTTTTCATTAATTTTTTGGTAATTTTTTTACAAAAGTTAAAAATAAGAAAATACTTTAAAATTTTGAATATTGATTAGTGTATAATTTTGCTATTTATTTTACTTATCCTCACAGAAAGTTAATTGAATTAAAAAAATTCTTAAGAGCTCTTTTAGAATTATCAGTTGCATGATAGAGCTTTATAAAAGTATCCCAAAAAATAGTTAAAAAAACTATCTTATAAAATGATAAGTTGTGATCAATAAGAGATTAGAAACCTAGGACAGCATAGGATTGAATAATATTTAAAAAACATATAAAAATAATATAAATTAAAAAATAAGTTGAAAATAAATGATAAATGGAAATGACAATTAATTAATTGATTTAGATTGTGATTTGAACTGTTGGGTTCTATTAGCGAGTTTTTTGGAAAGCATCATTTTTGATTTGATGTATGCCATCTATGAACTGAGAGATTTATAGTTTGTTTGAACAATGCTTGAACAATTTGTCTAGAAGTTTTGGGATATAAAATGAAAAGAGAGAGCATATTTCTGAAAAATAATTTGAAATAGCTAAATAGGGTATTTAGATTTAGTATTATAAGAAATAGTTGCAACCTATAAAAAAATCTATCTTTCTCGGAAAATAATTTCGAAATAAGCCAAAGATTCGGCTTTAAAAACCTTCATCGATTAAATTTTTTTCAAATTCAAAATAAACTCTTTGAAAAAATCATAACTTATATCAAAATTAATTTGATCTTTCTTTTTAGATTTATTCCGACTTTGCATTAGAATGAATGTCAAATTGAAACTTTATTGAGCTATTTTGACTGATGAAACTTTTAAAAAAAATTAAATCTAAAAAGTTTTTTAAAAATTACTTACTAATTATTTGAAAAAAATAAAGTAAAAAATTAAATTTTTGCAACTAGTTGACCGAAGATGAAGTTGAAAATTTATTTCTTGAAATCAACTAATTATATTAAGAAAAATTTAGTTTTTTGCTGGTTTTTTAATAAAATAATTATTATCTTTATCTGATTCATTTGGCTGTGATAAAAAAAATTTCTTCTTAATTTATCTTAAGCTCCTAAACAATTTTTAAGATCCGAAATATTTTAAAACCAGTGAGGGAATATTCTTTAAATTTTCGTATTAAAATTGAAAAATAAAAACATGATAAAATAGTTGAATCAATATAAACTCACAAATTGACACTTTTCTTTTTTAAGAAACTTCTTTGCAACAATGTTCATCGTAGAGCGTTTTGTTACTCACCAGTTTTGATCCATAAGCTCACGAAAAGTCTAACCAAAATTTCTTGATCTGTCAGTGAAATTTATTCAGATTTTAATTAATGATCCAAAATTTGAATTAATTTCGAAGCATAATTAAATTAAGAATATTTTTTTACCTTTATGTTTAGAAAATAATCAAAATAAACAATTTTTATAAAAAATTTATTAAATGAATTTTTTTTCAATCAAAAAATTTCACATTCAAAATTATTCAAAAAAATAAATAAGGAGAATTGAAAAGATTGTTCAAGCTATTTTTGTTTGGTAAAAGATAAGTAAAAAAAACACTTCTAAGACACTCATTTTTTTATAAGAATTTTTTACTTAATAAATTTCAATTTTGTTACAAAGATAAAAAAAAACCAAATTTTGGTTAAATTTAAGTCTAATGGCTACCGATAGAAAAATGGGTTTTTGTGGTAGTAATTGTAGTTTGCATGGTGACGGATGAGCTAAACTTTTGAACATGCTTGGACTCAGAGCTGTTGTTAATGGCAAATTGTGGCGATTTGGGCTCTGTCAGCGGACGCTCACTCGGCTTTACCTCAACAGGCTTAAAGTGTTTGATCGGATTCGATTTGAACGTGTTTTTGACCCTCAATTTTTGAATTTCTTCATGCTGTTTTTTCATTTTTTCCTGTTCCAAATCTTTTTTTTTCAGATAAGCCATCCTTTCCCGCTCTTTCAGCTGATTGTCATATTCAGTTCGCTTAATAGCTCTTAGCTCTGTGTGCAGCAGACCAGGCGTTTTGGCGCTATCGGACTTTTTGCGCGAGCCCATGGTAGAATCTTGCGTTGAGTCCAATGAGTTGTTGGTCGAGTTGAACTCGGTGTCACTCGAATAAGAGAATTTTTTTGATGGTTTTGTTTTCATCATGTTTGAGATGATGTTATTCTTTTTTTGGGAGGTTGGCTGTTGCTTGAAGGAGGCCGATTTACCAGGAGTAGACCGCGTCAAATTGGAAGGTTTTTTTTCAGCATCGACTGCGGCATCTTTGGTAAATAATTTGCTATTTTTGTCCGTGCTCCCGGGGTTATAGGAGTCAAGAGAACCAGGATGAAATTTTTGTCCTAATTTTGGAATAAATCTGACGCCTTTGTACAGTGGTAAAAGTGGTTTATTCTTTTTTTGGCAATTGATGAAAAAAAATTTTACAAAATTTTTAGGAAATTTATTTACAGGTTTTGTGGCTGGCGCCGAGTTGGTAGAAGAAGCACTGGATGAATGACTCAGTGTTCGCTGCTTATTATTTGAGGCCAGAGTTTTAACTGGGGTGTTTACTTTTTTTGCCTTATCACCAGCATTCGAATTGACCAAATCCAAAGCTGATCCAACTTTGTGCGCCGACTGACCAACAATTTCAGTCTTTTTGACATTTCCACAAGAGTTTTCTTTATTTTCTTCGGTTTTGTGCACCGCTTTTATCGGACCCTTTTTTCGTTCGGGTCCTTCCGCTTTTTTAAAATTTGTCGAATCGACTTAAAATATTTTCTAAGTAAGCCATGGACAGACATTCTAAAATTTACTTGACAAAGCGCTCATAAGTGTCTCTACAGCTTCATTTTGAGTCTTTTGGAACATGTCGTCCAGTTTGTTATCTTCGCCAACAACTCTTTTTTCTTAATGGATAAAAATCAACTTCAAGTTTATTTACTGAATCTTTAGAGTTTTTTTTTACCAAAACAAAAATCAGCACCATCGTGCAGGTCGAATGTGTCCACGCTGGAAAAGTCAACAAACTGAGGAGCATTTATATTCTCGAGAGACATTTTATTTTTGTTAAATTTTAAATTCAAAAAAAAAATATTAGATTAGACCTAAGCCAATTTTTGTATTAAATTTTATGTCCCAAGTGAAGCAAAAGAAATGAGAGTTTTAAAGAAAATTTTTTTTTTTTCAAAAATTGGATGCTTGCAAATTTGCATCCAGATAAATGCATGCTTTCAAATTATGTAATTTGTTGATTATCCCATTGTTTTGTGTTCATTAAACACTTGTCTCAATAATTTATATCAAAGGTCTTTGTAAATAAAATAAAAAAAATTAGACAAGAATTTGGTTTATTTTGGTGGTTTTGAAAAGTGAAGAATTTGGTTCTTTGTAGTTTAATAAAATTTTGTCAAATTTATTTTGGTTATACTTTTGATCTAGTAAGTTAATGAGATATTTGGTGACTATGAGTCCGTTTGCTGAACATTTTCCATTTGCTAAAGAAAATCCGCTTGAGCATACAAATCCGAGCGGAAGCTTGTAAAATTCAGAATCTTTATATTCCATCTGATATTTGAAAAACCAATTTTCTTCTTTAAGAATTTCGAATTTGTTAAATTTGGTTCTTAGAAGTTTATTTAAAGTTATTTGACTATCGTTGCCATTTTTTTGCACAAATTCTTGTCTGTATTCGTCAATTATTTTATTTGTAACAAGTCTGAGATGAAATTGTTCTGTTTTTTCTGCCTCACTGTCTCTTTTTATTTCAAAATAGTCATAGAGTAGCGAAAATTGGTCCAAACTTCCACGGCCAACAGATTCCAGTCGAACACCGATATATGAATCTGAAAATTTTTCCAATTCGGATATGTTAAAGTTTATTTTTTTTTGCTTATTTCGGTTAAATAGAGCATTACTGAGGTTCGATAGAATTTTTTTGTCCCTCAAAATGAAGAATTGTCGCTTTTCTGAGTTAAACTCACTGCCAAAATTAAGCTCCAAAATTGATTTACACGGCAAATAAAATGGAGACACTATGCCGTTTTTAAGAAAATTAACTCTTTTACTTGGTGGTCGAGATTTGAATTTTTGGTAAAGATTTTCTTTTAGAGATTCATTTTCAATTTGACTTGATTTGGTATCATAAAATTCTCTTGGAAATTGCAAAACTCCTTAAAATTATTTTAAATATTAAAATTTTCTAATTAATAATTATTTAAAAAATTTATTAAAAAACAAAAAAAATTATTTTCCATATTGGTGTGACAAATTAATTTTGGGTTTATTAACAATTTAAATTTTTTTTTATAAATACAGTGGTACCACGTTAGAAAAATCTTTCATTTGAAAGAATAAAACTGTTAATTTTACCAAGTAATAAACAATTTTAAAATTTTTAAAAAATTTAATAAAATTTAATTGATTATTTTATTTCAATTAAATTGGTTATTCGTTTCTATAACTTTAATGAAAAAAGCTCCTAAAGCTAAAAAAAAAATCTTAAGTAAAATTTTGAAAAAAATTAAATTTAGTTTTAAGTAATTTAAAATCAATCCTGATATAAATGAAGTTTCAGATAGAAATATAAGATCAAGATTAAATGTTTTTTTCTATAATTTAATTTTTCTAATGATTTTGATTATTTTTAAGAATAAAATACTAAATTTAAAAGAACATGTTAGTTTAATAATTGTTCATTATCAAAAAAACATTAAAATGTTTTAAAAAAATTAAAGGGTCTCCCTTTTCAACACAAAAATTAAAAATAAAATAAATTAATTCAACACAAAAATTAATGGCTTGTTGGGAAATTAAAAAAAAAATTAATCAAGAACTGTTATAAAGTTGAACTTAACAGTAAGAAATGTTCTTGCAAGTTTTTCACTAAATTAGGATATTGTGCACATTTATTGGCTTTATAAGAACTGTTTAAAAAAAGGACCAATTTGTCAATAAACCTAAAAGAGGAAGAGCAAAAAATGCGGAAAAATGGTTTTCTAGAGACTAATTTTTTTTAATTTCTTTTCTCTAAGCTTCGAAATTTATTTTATTTACCTAACTTTCACTTATAAATATCATTAAATAAAATTTAAAATTAAAAAAAATTTATTTATAATAAATATTTTTGTTTTGAAAAAAAAATTTCCTTTAAGAATTATTTTTAAACACAATTTTTTTGTGTTAAATGTTTTTTTTTTAAATATAATTTTTTGTGCTAATCAGAAATTGATTGTGCTGAAATAATATTGCCAAATTTAAATAATTTACTTAATATAAGAATTAATATTAATAATGTTGCTTCGTTTAGAGTATAAAAATTCAATTTTTTAAATTTGACAAATTAAGGTTGAAAAATTAGGTTAAAATAATAGGCAAATCTATGAGTATACTTTGCAAAATTCTTTAACAATTTACGCGCTTAATAAAGCATCAGAGGTAATATTTAAATTTTATATGGAATTTTAAATTCAAAATGCTCAAGTTGTCATTTTTTATGAAATTTTTTTTTATTAACCAACTTAATCTGGCAATTTAATGAATGACCGCGAGCCTTTTCAATGAATACTATTAAATTAATAAAATATTTAATTAATTTTTTCTATTTATTATTATTATTATTTTTATTAATTTCAGCCTCATAGGCTATTTAAAATTGAATAAAAAAATAAAATAAAATTTATTTATCTTATTTGTCCTTAAATCTAAATCATTAATAAATTTTCCCTCTAGCTCTGATTAATTAGACCGAAAAAGTTAACTCGATCTGTAAGATTCAAACTTGTTCAGCAAATATGATTCATTTTATTCTTCGAAAAAAAAAATAATATACCTGTGATTTCTTAAAACTTATTTTAAAATGGCTGACGAAATCTACCTTCTGGAAAGAAAAGTGCAATTTACAATCAAATTCTAATGTAAAATACTAATGATTAATTTTTTAGCTCGATGATGAAAAAATAACGGATGAAATTGATGATGAAAGTCTAATTGCCGAAGAAAATATTATTTTAGAAAGTAAGTAAAAATATAACATAAATAAAATAACAATCTGAGTAAGAATAAAGTCAAAAGTCAAGTTATTTGTCAAATGTCTTGAAGTCATATTAATAAGGCAGCATAAGACATAAATTTTAAATAAAGAAAAGCCATGAAATTTTATTTTTTATATCTTTTTCACAAATATATACATATGTAATAATATATATGCAAATATATATATATATATATTTATAAAATAATTAATACAATTATTTTTTTATTTCAATTATTGTGGCAGTAGAATACGACTTTTTTTTAAGTCATTACTTGATTTGAAGACTTGAAAAATGACTTGAAATCATATGCCTCTTATAATATGTGTTAAAAACTTGCTTTAATAGCTTTTTAAATTTTTTATATAGAAATACAGGGGATTGTGAAGTTCGTTTCAAATCGATTTTTTCAATTCTGAAAACATGAATAACTTTTTTTCCTAAATTAGATAATTCAGCTCTATAAAATGCTTAATTTTAAGCAAATTTGCTTAATGCAGTAAAATAAGTCTGCAAATACTATGCACGCCATTAAAAAGTATTCTAATAAAATCTGCAATTACATTGCAGAGTTTTTGCAGGAATATATTTTCGGATTAAGCAAAGTTGCATTATCATTGTTGATTAAGACTGATTTGTAAGAAATATATTGATTTGTAACTTTATTCATGAGTAATTTTGTTGCTTAAATAAATTTAAATTGACTTAACCGGAAAAAAACAAATTTAACTCAAAATTGTTTTTTTCCATTTTTATTTTTCCAAAAAATTTTCTTTCAAAAAAAATTCTTATTATTCTAAAATAAAAAAAATTCACATCACAGCTAAGAAGATTTTTTTCATATTTTTACAGTTTCTAATTTACAGTTTCTTATTTCTACTATTTTCTTAAAAATAAAATTAAAGAAAATACAAAAAAGAAATATCGGTTAAGAAAGCTTAAGATGAATTTGTGAAATTCAGTACAATAGAACAGAACAAAATGATTTAAAATTGAATAATTTTTTTTCTATAAGTTCAAAATTAGTTCTGTGAGTGCAACATGGTGCACCATAAATAGTTGCATCAACTGTCAAAGTCTACTAAACTTTGTAATTTTAGCAGAAATTAAATTCTAGCGCGGTGAAATTTGCAGAGATTATGCACATCATTAGCAGACTTTTTCATTTGATGCAACTATGAATCAGAGTTGTTTAGAAGTCACAAGTCTCAAGTCAAGTCCATGTCCGGACTGTTTTTTGGGACCTTTAAACAACTCTGCTATGAATGTTGCACTGTATTGCATTTACAAAAAAATGATTCTGCAAAAAGTACAATATACAAAATTGTACAAACGAATTATAAGCTCTGCAAAAAGTCTGCAATTTATTGCATGTTTTAATCGAATGTTTTTTTGACGGTATTTGCAGAGTTTTTGCAGAGCTTATAATTTGTTTGTAAAATTTTGTATAATATTGTACTTTTTGCAAAACCATTTTATCACAATTAGAAAAAAAATATTACGTTTTTACTTTTTGTACTAAAATTTCACGTTGCCTAAAAATATGCATTTGTCAAACTAACGGGTGTTCAAAAAATCTCGGTGCTTTTTTTAACTAAAAAAAAATATGTTGCGGTATATATGAAATTTTCAAAAATATGATCTTTCAATTCAGCAGCATTTATTAGTTGGTCCATAAACTTTAATCTTTAATTTTTTTTAGTTCAAATTAGACCATGAAAATCTTGGACAAAAATAGGTCTAAAAGGGGAAGAGATATATAGATGGACTTGATTTAAATTTTTTTTATAACTTAGTCTGATTACTACTTAAGTTTTAAATTTTAAGTGGATAGCTTATTGCGTTAAAAAGTTATTGCGAATAAAGTGAAATTTTTTCACCCCTTTGAATATAAGGTAATATTAAGGGTTTTTTGACCATAACTTTTGAACAGAACATCGTACAGACATAATCTATCGTTGTAATTCTCATTCAATTTTCTATCCAACAATATGTAAAAATAAATTTTAAAAATCGAAAGGCTAGAGGACATTTCGAGGGTTTGAGGAAGTTCAAGGTCATGTGACTGTCTATATGAGGAAGCCATGAACTGGAAAGCTGGCCATGTTTTTTTTACTACACAACCCAAAGTACCCCTTTGTAAAATTTTATGGAGATCAGTCAACCGCAACATATTTTTTTTTCAGTTAAAAAAAGCACCGAGATTTTTTGAATACCCGTTATGTAATAATTAATTTAGGAGTTTTCAAAAATAACAAAGTTAACGGAAACGAACTTCTTAATCTTAATTTTTGGTAAAAAAATTTTATGGTAAATAATTCTTGAAAACAAAATCGAAATAAAGTTCCTATTCAACAAAAATAATAAATTTCTTATTAAAGAAAACGCGATAATTTATTTTTAAGATAAATTTGATGTCAACCGACTTTAAAAAGCTACATTTAAAAAAAGCTCTTTTTGATCAGCGCTTTTTCAATTCTTAGCAGATACATTCGACTTGTTACTAAATGCATTCTAAAATTTTTAAGCCAAACATTCTTTAAGAAAACAACCTCAACTTTCAAATTTGAAAATAATCATAAATTTGAAAAATTTTCAAGCCGTGCTTTAAATTTTCATTTTTTTTAAGCTTAGATATTTAATTTAAAAAAAAATCTAATCAAGGATGAGTCAACAAAATCAAACGGGAAAAAGTGAGTTTTTAGGAGTTTTATCTTAGCTCCTTAATTTTTTCTCAGTTTTACACTTAAATCTCGATTTAAGAAATTATTTTTTTTGTTTCTATTCAAACAAAATTTCCTTTTAAGAATTAAATGCTATGGACGAAAAGATGAACAGAATGGACGAAAAGATGAACAGAATGGACGAAAAGATGAACAGAATGGACGAAAAGATGAACAGAATAGACGAAAAGATAAACAAATTGGATGAAACGATGAACAAAAAGTACAACGAACTAAGCATCATGGTCAACTCACAACAAATAAGTAATCTTAATTTAATTCATAATTGTAAAATTTTTAAATTTAATTTTACTTTTAATTTTAGCGCTAGAGAAATTGAACTCAAATGTCAAGTTCATGTGTTTTTTAGAAGAAAGGCTCGAAAAAGTTGAAAAACCACGAAGCCGACGAAGCCATTCTAGAACAAGTAAGTATTTAAATTCTTATTTTCAATTGAATCTTTATTGTTTAATTAGAGAAAAATTCCTCGCCAAAAAATCTTCCTTTAGGTAATTTTAAGAATTTTACTTATGTTATTTTTATTTATTTATTTATTAAAAGTCGTAATGAATCCGTTGGATTTTAATAGACAACTAAATTGTAATTATTAGATAAGTTTATTTTATTTCATTTTAAATTATTTTTTAAGTGATTGGATCAAGTTTAGAAAACCTTTACAAGAAGCCAAATAATTTCAAGATAGAGAGTAAAAATTTTCATGTTTTTAAAAATAAAAACTATTTTTTTATAATCTCTATTTTAGAACCATATGGAATATGTGAGATCGTTATTTCAGTTTCAATGCTGATTGTGTCAATTTGTATGCTTATCGTATGCGTTCTCATCTACTTCAAGAAATAATTAAAAAGTTTATTTACTTTTATTTATATGATTTATCAAATAAACTTGAAAATTTTTTTTCTTATTTTTTTAATATATTTTTCTCAATAATAAAATAAAGTTTTGTATTTTTAAAATTGTTTGACTCAATAAAATGAATTATATCATAAAAATTAGCTCCGTGAAGT
Source organism: Brachionus plicatilis (assembly GCA_010279815.1). Taxonomy (NCBI): domain Eukaryota; kingdom Metazoa; phylum Rotifera; class Eurotatoria; order Ploima; family Brachionidae; genus Brachionus; species Brachionus plicatilis. Next base: position 206,432 of record QEOQ01000344.1, read on the forward strand.
GGAATTGAATTCCGATCTCCAACGTAACAGACGAGGATACATACCATTATACTATCAAGGTATCGTATTAATTATTTTTCGATCTATTTATTTATAAAAAACATTCGTAGAGAAATCAAAAATTGCTCATTGCAAACATGTTTTGTAAATCGTAGCAAATGATACATCCTCTGTACCATCACATCACTAAAAGTTGAGTTGGATTTAAAATAATAAAATATAATATTCCAAATTAACAAAGGACTGAATTTTACAGATTTATTGCAGGATTTTGCAGAATCAGTTTATTGGTGGTACAAAGGATATATGAGTTTTTAACAGAACATGTTTAAGTCTGTTTAAGTCTCAACTAAATCTTTGACATTTTTATATTTTATTTTTTGTTTCAAAATTTCCAATGTCAGATTTACTGTTTCACTTTAGTAGTTTCCAAAAAAAATATTTAAAAACTAATTAAATGGTTAAATTAAACATTCCTTTTTAAACGAATTTTTCAAATAATTCTAATATGATTTTTTGAATTTTGGTCTGCTTAGTCCACGCTCACTGCAAAAATATTAAGTGCACTTAAGTAACATCTCAGCGCATTTAAATTTATTTTAACATAAATTTTCTAAAAAACTCTTAAAAACGCACGTTTTATAATATAAATAAATAAACAAACATAAAATTAATAAGATATATTTACAAAAATATTCAAAAGTTTGATTTGAATTAATATTTGGAATATAATATTCAAAAATAATCAAATTTAAATTATATAATAAATTTTTAATTTCATCTTAAAAAAATTTCTTTAAAACTCAAATTACCAGAATTTTTTTACCGTAGATCAACACCGGTGTCATTTTTGACACCATTTTTAATGTTAAATATAAAAGAATCAAAAACTTTAAACTTGTTTTATTTATTTATCAAGTTTAATAAAAAAATAATTGAGTTAGTTATGCTGCAAATAGCCTCAAAAATGACTCCGCGATAATTTAACTTGTATTTTTGAATTAAAAAAATACTAAGAATAATATGAAAAATTATTAAGGTTTTTATGTAGTGGTCTGTAACTGGTTGTCGCTTAATTTATAATAAAACTAATTTATTATTAAGATTATTTTTTAATATGAAAAGTCTCTTAAAAATTAATAAATTATTTCGTTAGAATTAGTAAAAAAATTAAAATTTCAAATGACACTGCACAATCTGTATGCTTATCGTATGCATTCTTATCTACTTCAAAAATTAATTAATAAGTATATCTACTTTTATTTTTATAATAAATTTATTTTTTATTTTGACAAAAATAAATAAATTTTTGAAAAATTAAAATTTTAAATATAAATAAAATTTCACGTTCAAAAATGGTTTTTTAATAAAATATAATTAATTTATTGAATAAAAGCAATTAAAACTGGTTCTAGGAAAAATAAAATTTTTTAAAATTTGTAAATTTATTTTGTCACTAGGGTGAATATTTTCACGATAAATTTTTTAACTTTTTCATGTTTATTAGTTTTAACCCTATGACAGGTTGGGTCTTTTTAAACCATTTTTATAAGTTCTTATAAAATGGAACAAATTAAAATTCTGCGATCATCAATAGCTCATTTATATGATCTTAAATAAAATTTTTCACTTTGTTTAATTTTTATAGCATAACATTAAAAACAAGTCTTTTAACTCAAATTCAAAAATTTTATAAATTTTGCTGGTCCTTCTAGTATTTATACCAGACACTCATGTTACACGTAGCTCTATAAAATATGGGAAATTTGCTGGGTATTGCAAGAATTTACAATATCTGAGGATATCAATAAAAAATAATATTTACCAGATTCAAAAAGCAGGTAATTAAGTTCACTTTGTCCGATAGCCTTGCATCCGAAATGAATCAAAGTAAGCCAAAAATCCATAGCCCAACTATTTGGTAGAATAACATCCCAACCTGACATCAAATTTCCATTTCTAATTCTATTCAAACCATCAGTCTGACCATTCTGAACCAATAACACAGGTATTTGACTGTGCATTTCTATTTTTGTCAGATCCGTACCTGGAATCAAATAATTACTTCGAATTTTATTTATTTCAAATGTTGATTTTTTGTTTGAATTAAGTCTATTTATATAGCCCTGATCCCATATGAGATCATGGGACAAATTCTCACACGTGATAGCCTTGCGTGTGTCACCATCTAAATCCAAGTTTGGCATTGAGTGCAATTCGTAAACTTTTTTGAATGCTTTTTTTTTCGGCAATGTCAAACGAGGGTCTTTGACAAGCAAGCCAATAACAGTAGATGGACACACTTCACTTGGATTCTTGATCGAAAATTTAATTGAGTCCCAAATTTTTGACTGATTACAAAAACTCTCATTTTCCACAAGTTTGAGCACATTTCCCAATACTGAGCTGCTTGTTGGACCCAACAGCTTGAATCTGACCAACTTATCCTTGAGACATGTCATGGTTATTTTGTCCGATTTCCAATGCTCATCTACTGCTTCTTTTTCCAAATTAAACCTTCTTTTCTTTGCCAACGGAGAATCAATCTCACTTGGCTCAAGGTTAAAAATTTTGAAAAATTCTTCTTTAACTTGTTTATGAATAGAAGGATGCAGCCATATCCATAAAGTTTTATTTTCAGCCTGACTAGGCTTCCATATAAATCTACATGGACCGATACAATTGTAAGGGTATTGATCCGCTTCAAACAAAATTACTCTGCCTTCGCACTTGCCACTAAGACAAATTTTAGCGCCAAAAGTCAAACCGGTATTTGGGGAACACAGTCGATTTAGAGCCTTGGTCAAATCATGTTCAGCGCCTTGCAATTCGTAACAAACAAAATAGGACTCGTCATGGATGCAGCAAAATTTGCTCAAACTTTTAAAAACATTTCTTTTTGCTTTGACATTATCATGCAAAGCCAGTCGGTATCCATACATTTTGGTCATATGAAATCGTTTAGCATGCCATATATGGGTTTCTAGCCACATGTTGTCATCTAATTTTTTTCTGCGCTCATATTCTTTGCGTAGATTTGACGGTCTACGGCGAAATTTTCGCGAAGGTCTTTTTTTTATTTTTGATGGCGGCTTTATTTGAGCTTGTTTGCGGATGCGATGAGGTAGGCGTTTTCTTATAAAGCCCATGGTGCGACGCCGCATATGTCTTGGTAACAACTGAAAAAGAGATTTTTGTTTATTTTCTTTGCTTAAAAACGCTTCGTTGGACAAAAGTTGAACTTCTTTGTGACGAAATGAAGCGTATTTAAGAACATCGACCTCATGGGCCAGGTCACTCTCATTTTTGCTTTCCATTTTGGTTTATCTAAAAATAAAAAAAAATTTTTTTCCTAATTAAATCAACTTTTAAAAGCTGTAATAAAATTTAAAAAAAAGAAGAGAAAAAATTTGACACGGTTTTTATTGAATTTGTTTAATTAGTTGGGAAAGTTCTGGTTGTTTGACTTCTTTAGTGGGAATTCGGTTCATGGCTGTAAGTATTTTTACCATTACCAAGTGTTTGCAGTAAAGGTAGTCAGATTTATGAAGCACGTTGTATTTAAAGCTAGAACATGTGCAGAAGTTGACTCCGTCGAATAGATAGTAATTAATTGATCCTTTTACTTGGTAAATGAAGCGTTTTTCGCATTTTATGATGGCAGCTAGAGGCTCTGGGCTTGTTTTATCATCTGAATTAATTACTTGTTGATCATGTTTGTCTATTAAATTTAACACCTCTAAAAATGGATTTTTGTAAATGAAAAAAAGCGATTCTAATAAATCGTCATTTATTATTTTGTCTTTTTCATAGCTTGTTTTTAGATCCTCAAGAAGACTTTCTTCTAAGTGGACAAGCACTGAATTGTTTGAAATGTCTAATGAATATTCCATTTTATTTTTTTTAAAAAAAATTTAAATTTTAATCTTGTTTTTTTATCTAATTATAATTTTTTTTTTCAAGTAAAAATTAAAATAACATTTGGTCAATTAAAAAAAAAGGATCTAAATATTAAATGTCTTCTGGTGCAGAATATCAAAGAAATTCCTAAGGCTATCTCCAAATTAACAATATTGCTACAGAAGAAAATACTCATAAAAAGCTCTAATAAAGATTAACATTTTTTTTTATTTTCTAAATAAAATTCATTAAAAAAAATGAGTTATTAAAGATAAATATTAATAAAATTTGATTAGAAAATGTTTAATCACATCATCATCGGCATTGTGAAATTTGGTTCCAAAAAAAAGCAAAATATTAAAAGTGCCAAAGCTTAAGTTCTAAAAGATCAAAACATGTTCTGTAAATTGAAGCAACTGATATATCCTTTGTACCACCAATAAAGTGATTCTGCAAAATTCTGCAATAAATCTGCAGAACTCAGAAAATTTTGAATTTGGGATATTTTGTTGTATAAAAAATCAAATTCAACTTTAAGTGGTGGTACAAAGGATGTATCAGTTGATACAATTTACAGAGCATGTTTTGGTCGGTCTTGGTCTAGATAAAGTTCTGGCGTTTTTTTTATTTTGTTTTTGTTTTTTGTACCAAAATTCACAATGTCATCATCATCATCATTAATCGACTGTAAACAACCGAGGTCAATTGAACAGATGCTCATAATGTTGCCATGTCAAACTTTTCGTCAGAATATTCTACTTAAAAAAAATCCATTGAAAAATAATCTTAAAAAATTTTATTTCTGAAATAAAAATAAAAGAATCTACAATTGTTAAAATGGACGTGTGACATAATATCGAAAAAAAAAAATCTCGAAAAGTGAAAATCGCGAATGTCATAAAAATAAAAAAACATCGAAAAAAAATCTCGAAAGTCAAAAATCTCGACAAGTTAAATCTCGAAAATTATAATTTGAAAAATCTCGACAAGTTAAATCTCGAAAATTATAATTTGAAAAATCTCGAAAATAATAATTTGAAATATTGTCTATTAATCTCTAATAAAGTTGTAATATTTGTTTTTAAAAACACTTACTTTACTTTACTAAAAAAAAGGATAGATGTATCAAACAACTAGTCACTAATTATCAAAAAGATCGGATTGATTTATTCATTGATGGGATGTGTGAAGCATTAAAAATTAATTGATAAGATTTTTTTTTTCGAGATTTTTTCATTCGAGATTTTTTTATTCGAATGATGGTATATCTGATTCAATTTGGTTATGTCTTTGCAATTTAAAATTAAAACATTACAGAACTCTCCTAAATGAGCTAATTCAAAATAAAAGAAATTCATGAATTTTGGTCCAAATTATCTTGCTTTCTAACTTTCATGCCTTTTTCTATTTTCGAACTAATTTTCCTTTTTTATTTTGTAATTTTATTTTTAGGTAAAAATTTTTCATTTTTTTAAAAAAACACAAAAACACAAAAAAAAAAAAAAAAATTTTATCTTTATTTTCTTTTACTTCTCCTTAAAGGAGGTTAATTCAATTCAATAAATAAATAAATATTCGAGAATAAACACTAATTACATTTTCGAGATTTTTTCATTCGAGATTTTTTTATTCGAGATTAACGACTAATTAACTTTTCGAGATTTTCACTTTTCGAGATTTTTTTTTTTCGAGATTATGTCCGTTCCCCGTTAAAATAAGATTCAAAAGAGTTAAAAAAGTCTTGAAAAGTTTAATAATTTACTTTATTATTAAAAATTAAAAATGCAGCCTAATCATCTGAAAAAAGAATAGAGTGCCGGCTGTTTATTTTATTTCTTCTAGTACTTCATTTAAGAAAGTGATAAATAGAAGTGGGCTTAAAAAGCTGGATTGAAACGAAAATCGCCTCAAAAATATAAGACAGAGACTTTTATTTTTTTTTCAAAAGTCCGGAGTTGGACTTTAATTTTAGTGACTGACTTTAACTAGGCCGCCACATTAATTACCTGGAAAGGCAAAAAATTCGTGCTGTCCGAACTTTTTTTTTTCAAAAGTCAGAGCCAAGGCTTAAAAATTACCTAGATTCCTTGATATTCAAATTTAAAAAAAAAAATTAAATTTTTTTGATTTCTATAATTTTTATTTTGATAATTTTTTAATTTTTTTAATTTTTTTTTAATTAAACTGAATCAAATAAATAAAAAAAACATGTAATCAATTCAAAATTAAAGATACAAAGCAAAAATTCAAATCCTTTGCGCAAATTGATGAATTAACTTTTTCACGTAAATTTACAAATATTTTAACACATTTTTTATCATATTTAGATCAAAACTTAAAATTAAAATAAATTTTTCTGAAAAACTGATCAATTTTTTAAATTGGAGAGTTTTTAATATTTCTTGAATTAGATTTAGTCTTAATTTTGTCTCATTTTCGTCAGCTATTTAAGCTATTTTTATATAATTTATGTTTTATCTCTTTTTGATTTTTTACAGTTTATGTTTTTTTCTCTCTTTTTATGTTTTTTTCTACCTCACCCTTTATTTATTGATTTTTCTCGGTAAATTTAATAAAAATGTCAGGTAAAATTTAAAAAATGCTAGATAAATTAAAAAAAAATGTAATGTTTAAATTAAAATTAATTAAAATAAAACAATCGCCAAGGAAAATTAAAAATAACCAAAAAAAATGTCTTTTGTCTCATAAAAGCTTGGATTGGTTTGGCTGGATGACGAATACAAAGGTTTATCATTTTGACTCATGTAATTATTTTTATACCAAATTTCAATTTATCCAAGGTTAAATATTTTTGTATCCTGGCTCACTGATTCATAAACATTAACTTTAAAACTGTCACTCAAATAATGCAAACATAATTTTTTTCACATTGTTTTTTATTTAATAATAAATTCATTATTGTTAATAAATTTTAATTATTTTAGTAACAATACAACATAGATATGAACCGATTCCTCCCCCCACAACATAGATATATTTAGTTTTGTTTTTCAGACTAATCAATAATTATTAAAATTAGGTTTCAATTTTTAAATACTTTTTTTAAAAAAAATAGAAAAATACATATAATACAAAAATAAAAAAAAGATAAAATTTAATGATGAAAAAAAAATTAAGTAAAAAAGTTATTTTTAGGGACAAACTCTAAGCTTTTAATAGAATTTGGGACAATGGCTGTGTAATGGAATTTTCCAATTTGATTATTATAGAAACCACAAATAAAATTATCGGTTAACTCTCCATTTATTGGTATATATTTTAAACAGGAACATAAATTTAAAGGGTTATCATTAAATTTTGAAAAAAGTTGTTCAACAGATGTTAAGTCATTTATATCATTCATTTGATAATAAATATAAATTTTAAAGTTTAACACAGAACTCAAAGCTGATAAATGATAATCATTACACCATACCATTCGATTCTATATAGATTTTCCCCGTTAAATTTTTCCCCCTTAATATTTTCCCCGTTTAATAAATTCCCCGATATAAATATTCCCCTATATAAATTTTCCCCCTGTAAAAATTTCTCTCCGTTTAAAATTCCCTGTGTAAATTTTTCCCCGTTTTTTTATTTTTTATTTTAGCCAATCAAAAGTTAATTGAATTAATAAGCAGATTAATAATAGAAAATTAAATTTTGAGTTAATCTTTTATCTTTCTAATACTCCATTTCCGTTCCCTTAAAGAACGCTTAATAATTGATCTTAATCAAAATGTTCCGGCTTAATACCTAAATGATAATTGATTAAAATGACAAAAAAAAATACTTTGATGAATTAAACTTAAATAATAAATGCCATGAACATCATAATTTAACATAAAAAATACATAAATTAAAAAAGTTTTTTTGGGTCTCATGTCTACCGATAACTCGGACGACTCTTTTCTGACCGTCTGCAAAAATGCGATCAGAATAAGAGTCTCAAAAAACAGATTGGAAATTGTGAATCGTTTGACCATTCTGAATAGCTTGAAACAAATTGATAATGGATCAATTATACCTTTTATAAAAACAGTAACCACCACAAAGAGAAATATCTGGCTAATTTCATTCAGTGAAACATACAATTTTGCATCTCTAATTGGACATAAGATATCAATAAATGACAAACAATGTACAATTGAAGACGCACAATATCCGGAAGCTACCTTCAAATCGTTTGCCTTTAAATTCGTTGTTCTAAAACCAAATTTTTCCGCAGAAAAAATTGCAAAGCATATCATCTCAAAAGGCGTTGAGCATGAAGAGATCGAAAAAATTTACGAGGAATATTTACAAGAAGAAGAATTCAAACACATTTCTAAGGGTACATTTCGTGCAAAAATTAAGATAAACGTTTCAAGAAATCCTTTATATAAAAACCTTCTAATCAACTTGGTGGAGCAAACTCAGATTGATGGCAATCCTGTAAACGTCTTCCAGATCGGTGAGACTCGTTGTCTCTACTGCAAGCAAACTGGTCACAAAGTCTTTGACTGCCCGAGCAAAAATGCCGTTTGTTCCAAGTGTAATCGAGCTGGTCACTCATCAGACAAGTGTTCAATGGCCAAAATAATTTCTCAAAAGGAATATATTGATCTAGATGACGAAGATGAGGAAAATTTTGACAACAGAATTATAACAGAAACTGAAGTAGATGATACTAATCAAAATGAAGCGCCAACAATTGCCTCTTTGATAGCCGATTTCAGTTT